>CAIGQW010052810.1:644314-667849 GCA_903798125.1 Danio choprae
ACACACACACACACACACACACACACACACACACACACACACACACAGAGAGAGAGAGAGAGAGATGAAATAAAGTTGAAAGAATGATCTGAGATTTACTTATTATAAATAATTGTAATTATTTGTGAATTCTAAATAATCACAATAGTATATCTGTTAGGTACAATTCTTTATTTCATTATTATTTTACTTATTCTGTTTATTTTAGCTGCTTATTTTTATTAAAATAGCTTGGGATTTGCTTACATCCTATATTCAGACTATTTTTGTTTAAAAAAAAAAAGCTAATAATTTATAGTTTAAGACTATAAATAAATACAATTGTGAGATATTTATTATTATTAATTGGGATTTTTTTTCAACCCTTTATTTTTCAACCCTAAAAATAAAATCTTTTTTATTACTTGAATTAAAATAAACATTGACTGAAGCAATATATTTATAAAAAAGCTAGCTGACCAATAAATAAACTAAAAATAAAAATGAAAGCTAAAATGAAATAAAAAATGACCAAAACCTCACTTAAAAATCTAATAAAATGTAAAATATGAAAATCAAATCTAAATAAACTCATATAATAACAATTTTATAAATAATAAAAAATAAAAACTACAATAGCAAAATATCTCCCTTACTCGTAGCTTTCTTAACATAACAAAATAAAACCTTTATGCTGTATATAAAAACCACTAATGCACGCACATGAAAAAACTAAATGTTCATTTCTGTGCATTATATCTTCTTTAATCCCCTTTTTTACTCATTATCTGTTGAATTCTCAGGCAGCGTCCCTCCTGCTGTACCCACCTGCCCCCCTGCATATGCCGGGTAAATGAGAATAGATTGGCCCATCCGTGGATGGTGCCAGGTGGCATTTAGACCCCCGAGAAGACACGAGGGCAGTCTATCTACCTCACAGTGACAGACGCTGGGCTTGGAGAGAGACGAAACGAAAAAAGGAAGCACGTCGGAAAGGACGGAAACGGAGAAAAACCCTAGTAGGTCCAGGCAAATGTGTTGTCGTGCTTGTTTTTTTTTTGTTGTCATTATCTCAAGCTGCTGTTGCTCAGTTAGACAGATGTACATGTGGGAGGATGCAAACGCGCTGCTGATAATAGGAATGTGAGGTTTTTTTTTTCATTGGCATGTAATCTTCGCCTTTTCCTTGTTGTGAAACTGTACTTAAGTTGCACCAATTGGATTCAAAATCCTGTTATATGGATTAGCAAACACTTAAACATTCTGGAAATGTACAAAAGAATCAGGGAGCACAGATGTGATTCAACAAGCATCCTTTTTTATTCGGGTTTAGTATGAGATGAGCTCAATCGACAGCACATTATTAGAAATAAAATAATTTAAATGAATAAGTAAAAAAATAGCTTGTGACTTGGACATAATAAAAAAAAAGCCTATTTAGAGTGAATCTGACAGATTATAATATATAATGTTAGCACAGAATTTGAAGCTTATAATTTGATAAACAGCAAAACATTACGTTTTGCTTAAGGTTATATTTAGGAATGTTTCAGGTTCACTTGACAGCGTACAGTATGTGACAATGTTGATTTCCAGAGAAAAATTGTTTTGACTTCTCTCAGCGTTATTTTCTTTGAAAAACAACAAAAATTGACACCTTAAGTGTCATACCGTTCATTCCTTCAGACAAAAGAGTCTGGATTTGTACATCATTTTCTTAAAAAAATAACATAGAATCTTGGGTTTATTTCAAGCATATACATTCGATACAAGTAAAGCTCATTAAACTCAATAATTCAAGTTTGACAGCGTTTATGGCATAACACTCAGTTCCACATAAAATAATTGTGATATTTTACCCCAAAAAAGCAAACAAAAAGACACAAGGTCTGTGGTTAGTTTAACTTATAACTAAGAGTATTTTATGGTTCAATACAATATTTTAATATTTGGTTCAATTTAATATTTCTGTTAAATAAAAAGGAAATGCATCTGAAAATTGTTGATAGCCAAACATTTTTAGTAACATTGACTTCCACAGAAGTTTTTCCTACAAAAGAAATCAATGGTTTTGTGTTCAACGAAACATATAAACTCATACATCAGTTAGGCTGTCATGGATGTTCATTACCGAAAATAAATGGTAAAATCTTTAAAGATCAAGGTAATTTAATATATATTCAATTTAGAGTATTTCAAGCTAAATATAAGCTGTTTTCAAAAGAAATAAAGGCAAAATGTTGGGGTATTTCAGGTTAAATAAAATAATAAATAATAAAACATATTTCAGGATCAATACAAGTTAGACTAAATGATTAGCAAATTCAGCAACAGCAAATTTACACTGTTTTCTCAATCTCAGTCAGCAGCGTACAAGCATGACGGTCATTATCATGCATACATTTCTTTAATAAACAGCAAAAATGTCAAGCTACAATGAGACACTTCCAATGGATGTAAAGGGCAAATGGAATGGATTTAAAAGCAGGAATGAAAAATATTGTAGTTTTATTAAAATGCTTAAATGTTTTCTTCTAGCTGTAACAAAAATAACAGTAGAAATAATCATATACCAACTGCTTTGATGTTTGCATTACTCTGTTGTGTATAAATTGAGTTGTTTCCTGATGGCTGTGGTTTAAATGTAATAGATGTACTTTAAAAACAATAAGTAGGCCTATTGAGCCTCCATTCGAAATGCCTCAGCGTAACCCATATTTAAATAGTATGCTTGTTCATAAGAAAGTCAATTGATTTAGATCACGAGCGCTGTTGATTGATCTCAACTTGGGTCCTGAACTCCTCAAATTTTGCAGCGTTATCAACAGTACACCACTGGAAGTCCTGCTGCATTCTGAGCAAGTCAGCTCTTGCAATGCGTGTTGCAAAAGAAGATTAATCATGCGGGGAGGATGGCGAAAGAGTGTCATGTCATTGTTTCCATTGTTGGGAAATACCTGTTTTTCGTGTTCTGCAATCCGTTTTCCTCATTCAGAGCAAAAGCCATGACTTCCTGCCATCTGGGTAAGCAGTTTTTATTGTTCGAGCATGAAAACAAGAACTCTAATTATAGCGCTGGGATTATGCTACAGTGTGCCAGTGACCATGATACCCCTGGCACAGGAGTGGAACTGTTTCTACAGGCCCAGAATGACCTCTCAGCGGCTAATGTTATATGATGGGGCTTTTTTTTTTCGGGGTGATTAATGAAAAGGATGGGGAGGACAAGAGATGGAGAGATAGAGATGGAAGAATGGGGGGAAGGGCGAGTGTGACAAATTGTTCGGGGGGTTCTTCAAAACAACACGTGAGATAGATGGCGGCGGTGTGTGTCTTTCATTATCAGTGACCCTCTGTTCAATCAACGCCAGAGAAAGACGGCCACAGTCCAGCGAACAGGGCTACAGGACGAAGACTCATCCCATCATCACTCAAGTCCCTCTCTCTTAACGCACACACACACAAGCACCCTCAGACGACCCCACACGCATTGATGAGATGTGAGGTTCTGACCCTAGACTAGTGTGTGCCCTCTTCACCCCTCAGGACTGGAAGAAAGGGTGGTAGAACCGTCATTGCAGGTCGAGTCTCATGTGTGGTGGCGTTGGTGATGTCATCGACTCACTGGGAGGAGCATCACACCAGTTTTACCCATGATCATATCACCATTTAAAGTTAATCCTGTTTTTACACAACACTCATTCTCCTCTCTATTTTGAACATTAAGAGGCCATTGTAAAAAACCTCATGATGCATTCTGGTTTAATATATGCTATAATTAGTTTTCAGAACACTTTATTTTTTATTAGTTTATAATATTTGATAACATTTGTTATTCATTCATTCATTAATTTTCCTTAGTCCCTTATTTATTAGGGGTCGCCACAGCAGAATGAACCACCAACTATTCCGGCATATGCTTTACACCGTGGATGCCCTTCCAGCCGCAACCCAATACTGGAAAATCATTTGTTATTTCGACCAAACTTAATTTTCTTAAAAAAAGAAAAGAAAACTTTCAAATATTTTTATTTGAAATTTTGAAAAAAAATATTTTTATCATATTTAATAGTTCATTTAAAAAAGGTGTCAGTTTAACAATAATAATATATTTATTTTCTACACATGCCAAATGCTATTTCTGTATTTTATGCTTCCCTTCTAAAATCATGTTATATCATAATTATGTTACTCAGGACTGTAAAAAATGCTTATTAGTTATTTATTTATTTATTACTAACTTATTATCTTTACAAATTTAAGTTGATTGAACAAAACAATTTTTTAAATTTCAGGAATTGTGTTGTTTTAGCTCATTTCAAATAAGTAGTTTGAGCAAACAGCACAAGTCTTTTTTTGAATGAGTGCTTGCTGCTTTTACAAGATAAAAACCCTTCTTCACTCATAATTATTTACTCATATTGCCATTTTCATTCATTCATTCAATTTCCTACAGCTTAGTCCCTTTATTAATCAGGGGTCACCACAGCGGAATGAACCGCCGACTTATCCACATATGTTTTACACAGAGGATGCCCTTCCAACTGCAACCCAGTACTGGAAAACATCCATACACACTCATTCACTATGGCCAATTTAGTTTATTTAATTCACCTATACCTCATGTCTTTGGACTGTGGGGGAAACCGGAGCACCCAGAGGAAACCCACACAAACACAGGGAGAACATGCAAACTCCACACAGAAATGCCAACTGACCCAGCCGGGACTCGACAAACGACAGTGCTAACCATTGAGCCAACGTGTCGCCCATATTGCCCTTTTCTGTTTTCTAAAATCATCTTTATATTTTTTGTAAAGTGAATATATGTAACATTACTCTTACAGCAAGTATAGAAAAATGACTGTTAGCTTACTCTCCTCTTCCGATATTATGATGAAGGGATAGTATACCCAAAAATGAAAATTCTGTCAGCATTTACCCATCCTCCACTCTTTCCAAGCTTGTTTGAGTTTCTTTCTTTTGTCGAACTAAAAGTAAGATATACTGAAGAATGTTGTGCAAAAACAGTATTTGTTTGCTCCTACTTCGGATGTCAATGCTGCTTTTTTCCAACATTCTTCAGAATATCTTGTTTTTGTGTTGAACAGTAGAAAGAAACTCATAAAAGTTTAGAACAACTTGGGTGTGAGGAAATGATGAGGACATTTTGGGTGAACTATCACACTAATATGTATACAGTATTTGCTTTGGCTTACAAACAATGACATAAAACCCAACTATTCCATTCTAACTGTTCTTATATCGCACTGTTTTTCTCAGAGACACATCTGTATATGCTCTCTGTATTTTTGATACGGTTATCAAAACACGTGCCAAAAAGGTTTGAAACCCCTGTTTAATGCACTATAAAAATATGTTGTTGCTTGTTCAAACTACTTATTTAAAAAAAGAGCTGAAACAACACAATTCTTTAGATTTTTTTGGGACAACTTAATTGTTTTATGTTCAAATCACTTAAATTTGTTAGCTTAATCGATTTGTGTTGGGACAACATGAATGAATTGTGTGCTACCCTGCATTTTTTACAGTGTAGAAACCAAGATGAAGATAAAATGTTGATGAAGGGGGAAGGGTAGAGGCCAGAGACCTCCGCAGACCGCTTTTGATTGTCAACTTTTCGCTTGAATAAATTTAAATTAGTATTAAGGACACTTAAATTTTCAGTGTACAATAAGCAGAACAAGGGCCAAATAGTGGAAATGGATTGAGGCAAAAAACCCACACAAACAGGCCCGGGAGGAGGAGAAGAACATTTGCTAGCGCAGACTAGATAGGGTGATAGATTAAGCACTGTGCCACCCTCTGAAGCAGGTATCATCATTCAGAGTGGCAGGCGTTCGGTGAGCACTATAGGACTACCTGCTGAGGATCCTGCAGTAATACAGCTGCTCCACATAACCATAATCTACACTCCGCCGCCAAAGAAAAGAGGAAGAAGCACGCAACGAGTTTGTCAGACAAAACAGAACGTCCCAAGAATTACCTACAACATTTACCAAGCGCAGAAACTGGCGTAATGTGAATAATAAAAATAATTACTGTGGGGAAAAAAAGGAGAGGAGAAAGATGGAGCTCTGTTCCTCTCAATCTTGTAGCGAAGCTGTGAAACAGATGCTAGCAGAAGCATTAACAAAAGAGAGGAGCTTCTGACCGCGAGCCCCTGCGCTTTGGCAAGTCCTAGAGGTAATAATGGTTAGCAACCTGAAAAATGTTCTTATCTGAAAAAAAGCCCCAGACAGTAATAAATGAAATAATTGTACTAAACACATTAATCCATGTCGGCGGCCCCAGGGGGAGGGTCTGTGAGTGTTAGAGGTAGTGAATGGCACTAACCTGCCAACAAAAAGAGTCTCTCTCTCTCTCTCTGGTTCTCTCTGTCGCTCTCCTTCTCGACCCTCTGCAAACAGTGTATTTTTTGCCCTGCCTTTCGGGAGGCAGGGGTCGTTATTAATCTTGCTGGCTTGCTTAGCTTCAGGCATCACAGCAGGGCAGCATCTGGGAGTGTGTGTGTGCGATGAGAGTGTCTGAGCCAGGATATGGATAATGCATGGGCAAAGACTGTGTATGTGTTTATGTGTGTGTGTATGTGTATGTGTATGTGTGTGCACTAGTCAGAATGAGGCAGGCCAAGCATCTTAAGTCATGTGCATCTCTTAATGGATGTGTTTAAATGTAAATTACACCAATGTGCATGCATTCTCACCACAGGATCAAGCATCTGAGTGAAAATGAATATGACTTCAGACATTTGACTATGATGAATCGTAAAAATATCTCATTTTACATGCATTCATGTGAATTAAAGTACTGATGTCCTAATAAAATATCACACAAGTAAAAAGTGAAGCGAAACTGAACATTCTGTCATCATTTACTGATCCTTCACTTGTCACAGTCCTGTTTGAGTTTCTTTTTTCTGTTAAGGACAAAGAAAGATATTTTTGAAAAATGCTGGAAACCGGTAACCATTGACTTCCCTAGCATTTGTTTTTCCTATGGAAGTCAGTGGTTAATGGTTTCTAACATTTTTCAAAATAGCATCTTTTGTGTTCAACAGAAAGAAGAAACTAAAAAAGGTTTGGAACCGCTCGAGGGACAGAAAACGAAGTAATATTGTTTTGAACTATCCCTTTAAGTACTGATTGTCATTTTTGTAAATTTAAGTACAAGATTATGTCATGTTTAAACTCAGTTTTAAAAGTGAAAAATGCTTATTGCAAAAAAATTTTTACAAGAAAATTAAATTGAATTTAATGACCTCTGATACTGTTATCATGTCTCTGAGTTGGTGAGGATTTCTCCATTTCCAAAATAAACTATTGCTCCATTTATAAATGTTGCAGAGTGAAACAACAATATTTTGAAAGTATTTTTGGAAAGTTTTAAATATTTTGGAAAGTAATTAAGTAAAAGTTCTTTTAACAAAGTACACTGTAAACAATTGTTGTTGCCTTATTTTATTAGTTTAATCAAATTAACTTTTGTAGTAATCTCATCTTACATTAATCAAACTGATAAAAATATTAAGTTAAACTTTGTATAACTGCGTTAACTTATTAAATTAAGTTAAAGCAATATAAAAATATTTGTCCTTTCTTTGTATGCTTTCTTTTTATTTTTTACAGTGTGCTCTGATAAAGTACAGATACCTAATAATGTACTCAAGTAGTTAAGTAAAAAATATGTACATACTGTTCACCACTGCATATTTGCGGGGAAAGTGGTTAAACTGAGAAATGGATTTATATATAAATGAATGTATGTGAATGTGACAGAGATATAATCAAGTTCTCTAATTTTGCAGCAAGATCTCTTTACACTTGACGAACATGATGGATAGCCTGATACTTAGTGGACATTAGAAAGAAAAGAGCCTAATCTTCACAGCAAACATAGCCAGTGGACCTTCAGCCATGTATTTCACCATCACCGTAAGTAAAGTATTGTCAGTTACACTATAGTGCTAAGGTGCAAAGGAAAACCTGTTTACATCTTTCCAAAATGAGACATGCCAAATAAGTCCAGGATGGTTTAGTTTTGTTCTTTTTGTTTGCTAGACCAAAGAAGAAAATTGTATAGTTGTGGTTTGCTTAGTGTTCACACTAACTATTCGAGAATTAAACTAAAGATTCATCAGAGGAATCAGTTGAAAACTCGTGAAGAGCTTATAAAATGCGCAAAGGAGTCAAAACAGTAGCAGAAATTCCTGTCACATGTTGTCACGTGATCCTCTGCAAAATATACATTATAAACCAGTTTTTTGTGTGTGTGAACACTAAGCAAACCAGCACTAAATGTATAATGTTCTTTTATGATCCGGACCAAACATATCATATGACCAGAAAAAGCAGCCTGAGCATTCTTTCCCTTTTATGGGTACATCTTTTGACCTTATGTCCCGTTATAGTGTAGATGTCTCTGTTGTGTTCATATTTCAGTTCAACTGCACCAGACCTTTTTTCAGAGGTCTCTGTCCATGTGTTTAGTGTGCATTCAGTTCTTAGCATTTACACTTATTCAATTGAAAACACTAACAACGCATTAGGATAAGAGTTTGTTTAAATGAAACCAATCATACCTTTTTAAAATGATTATTCTAATGGTAAAATAGTGAAATAGTGTTTTCTTTTCTGTTGCTTTTGGACAGTGTCATCAACCAATCCATCAGTGTTGTCTTGATAGTTTTCCAGTCACTTTGTATTCATTAGTTTACATGGCAAGTTCAGGGGATTGGCTGCGTGCATTTTTTACCATGGCTGCTCCCAAAATCGCCTACCACCCTTCTGTTTAGTAGACAAGAACAAAATGCTACAAAAATGTGTTTGAGGTCAAAGTATCTGGATGACTTATTATATCGGGTGCATATAATGGATGTCTTACTATCCCATGAGGCCACAGCAGAGGATTTGTGAATGGCAGTGAAGTGACTCTCATAGATCATGTGATAACACAACATGGAAAATGCAGTACGTCCAGACCATCTTCATACTACATGCATCTAGACTTCAGGGGTAATCAGAAAAAGTACATACTCAAGCCGTACGCAATTTTAGCCACAGCCAATGAGAATCGCGGATGCCAGCCAAGCAAGTGCCATTGAGATGCATGGGAATATCTCCAGGTATTATAATTGACCCTCTTTGTCTGGGCTTGATGCATTTTTACACTTGGCTGATTTGTGTTTCAGATTGATCACCGAACAGACTGCTATCACTCTCAAATGCATCTTACGGGGCGTTTACATTGGCTATGCAATCAGTTAAAAAAATGCATGAAGTAACCATGCGTAAACACACTTGTGCACTTTTCTGCTTGTGATCTGATCAGGCTGCTTTATATGGACAGCGTGCATTTGCAGACGCACGTCTATTTGATGCATTCATCTATAATGTCCCATCTAATTTGTATATCGCCAGCAAAAACCTGTAACTGGCCGAGAATGAACGGGACGCTTGAGAGAAACAGAATCTGACTCCAGTAATTCCTTGCAGCACAAGCAGGATGAAATAAAACACCCCGGGCTACACGTATGGTGTTGTGTTTCCAGACAGGCTGAGGCGGAAAAGATAGAGTTAAATATCATATCTAATAATCATGTTTTTAAAGGAAATCATATTAAGGTTGTTAAGAGGTGCAGCAGCAAATGTCAGAACCGTGTTAGTTTCACGCGCTCTCTGATAGATGCGAAGCGACGAGCCGAAGGCGCTCGCGCTGATTCCCAACTCGCGCAGGGGTATTTCCGCAGACGGAGAACAAGAGAGGAAGAGGAGAGCTGCGCCAATCAGGGGGCGGGGGAGGGGCTTGGCGAAGTCCTTTCAGCCAATGGCAGCGCCGCGACGAAAACACGACCCACGTGGGCCAAGAATCTTGTACTTATCAACGAACATGCATTCAATCCGCTCTAGCCAATCATCTCCGTCCGAAGTGTTAATCTCACCGCGGATTGGCTGGCAGTTTCATACAGTTCTTTATTCATCTCCGTTGTTAACTCATTCCTGCCACACGTTTTCGCTGTGACTGCCTCATGAAGCATTCCTCATCCAAGTCCCTTTTTTGGAAGCATTTTCATGTCAGCAAAATAAATGGCCCGAAGTTTAGGTGCAAATTGTATATAAAACATCCATCCTCCTTTTATAATCTGCAGCCATTAGGCTATAAACCATTAGCTTGATTACATTAGGATGAAATTTACATGGGTCCTGTTGATACGGATGTGTCGATTAGCCCACGTGCAAAATGAAATGTTCTTAAATAAACTGTCTGATTGAATAGACGGATGTGAGATCTAAAAATACCTCACTATTGAGGGGGAAGCACAGGTCTATTCTAGGTTGTAATAATAAGGCAACAGACCAAATTGTTGAGGGTAATATTTAGCGCCAAACCTCCCTCGCGTTTTGACTATAAATTCAGCAGTCGTGGGAAAATGACCGCTCATTCCTAAAGGCGGATTCAAATGTGCAGCCTACAGTGCTGAGTTTTAAAGTTGGGCTCTGTAGTTTGTTTATTTAACATTGTAAAAAAATTAAACGTTTAAGTTAATTGTCTTAATTTGTTTGAATGTTTTATAGTGACACCTATTGGCCTGGATGTATGAAGTTCACTTGCAATTCATGCTTCATTGTTTTGTTGTGTATGCTTTAATGTTAATGTTTGATAAAGTGCTTTGAGCACTGGATGAAAGCACTGTTTTGAGTAAACACAATAGTAGTAGTAGCCATGACCCAGTATGGTGGCGGCCATTATGAAGCAACAAACACAATGTGGATGACTGATATGACTGAAGTCTTCTTAGGTAGCTGCATGTCTTTTTAACGTCATTTCCCAAAGGTGCTTTTTAATTCTTTAAATACAAAACTTGGTGTGCCTTTAATTGTTGTTGAGATGTACATCAACTGCTTGACTCCTGTTTCACACCTTTCTTTGACTGGAAGGTCCCGTTTGCAGAGGGAGGCTATAAAACAAAGATTAAAAATAGTCAAGTGAGTATAATCCCATCATGCTCACAGTCACAGAGGCACCAGGTCTGACAAACTGAGCATTAATCTCTTATTTTCTTAAGAAGTGACTTTGGTCAGCCCTACAAGTCAACGTGCAAAGCAATAGTGGCACCTAGAGGTCAGAATAAGGGCTGCAGTCGATGGAAGGTGTTTTTTCAGTTTACCCCTCATGAATTATGCAGCGGACATACAATTTAGCTACTCCATGGTGGACGAGGAGGTCACCCACAGCCGCATGGCTACCACAGCTGTACTGTAAAGCTCTGGTGGCATCTGCTCATTTGCTTTCAAATTTTTCATCTTTTTCAGATGACTCAGGCTAAATTGTCTGCAGTTCGGTTCCCTTGGTTCCTTTGGTTTGCACCAAAAATCACAATTTTGCATTAAGTCCTGGCTTGCTTAGAATTCACACTGTCATTTTAAGACTGAACCTAAGAATATAAAAACATTACAGATAATTTGTGACAGAACCGAACAACCAAAGTAATGTTTGCTGAGCTGAACGCTCTCATTGTATGCGCCTACATGTGATGGTATTTTTATCAGTTGAGAACCCATGAAACAGGAGACAAAACAGAGACGGTAATTTCTCAGTCACACACACACACCAAAGAAGAGCTAATCTTTTTATGGTTGCATTTAATGTCCTGTTTTTTGGTTCGTTTAGATACCTTTGGTTTATATTAAACTGCATTAGAGTTTGTTTGGAAGTAAACTGAGACCCATTTTTTTTCAGTGCTCTCTGCCTGCTTTCTTGGTGCATTCACACAAACCAACTCCTCTAACAGAACTAATGCACCAGATATCCATTTAATCAAATCAGACTCACCAAGTGTAAACACATCCTTAATCCAAAGTGAATTATGCAAGAGAAAAATATAAGCAGAAGAGCTTAATGCAAGGTCGAAAACAAATAAAAGTAATACTCTTGTAAATTGTCATAACTCTAATGTAAAAAATACCTCATTTCACCCAAGTACACAATAAAGGGACGGTCACGGCTTCAACCACATCTTCACTGAAACAAGATATTGTTGTTTTAATGACAGGATATAACAAGTTTACAAAACCAAAGGGCGCAGAATTCACAGTTGAGGAGATGAGGGTGGGAAAAAATGAGTATGGGGTGCAGAAAGGGTGACGAGCAGCAGAGAAGAAGGGGAAGAAAAGATCACAGGTTGAGGGGAGTGTGGGAGACGGGATAAAAATGAAAGGGATGATGAAGAGGCCGGGTAGAGTGAAGAAGGAGAGAAAGAAAGAGGAGTGTTACATATATTGGTGGTAGTGGGGATGGCAGGGTTGCTCCCGACTGAGCAGGGGAATAGTAGCATTGCAGTTAATAGGGTAGAAAAAGCTGGGGGGCTGTTAACTCTGAAATGTTCATTTTTAAACTCAAGCTTTTTTCCCCCCTCCTCCTTCCACCACCCTTCTTTTCTCTCTCTCTCTCTCTCTCTCTCTCTCTCTCTCTCTCTCTCTCCCTGACAATCGCGCTCCCTCCCCAGGCTGTGTAGTAATGATAGCTATTTGACTGCCATCAGAGGAGCTGGGTAATGGTCTCTAAAGAACCATTTCAGACTCAACCTGGCAGCGCTGGCCTCCCAAAAACATCTGCTTGCCTATCAAGAGGTACCACCGCACCAGACACATTACACACACGTAAGCACACTCATGCACACACTCATGCATGGACACGTACAATACTGTGCTGCATAGAGTCATGCCTGACTCAGGTAATGGACCACGGGAATACACTTGTGAGCTGAATACCAACAAAAATAAAAGAGACGGTAATGGTGTTATTTTGCTTAGGGTAGATGTTTTGAATGGGGACTGGGGGATGGAATTATAATAACGTCAAACAAATCTTGCAGTAATTAAATGTAGAAATGACATAAACGGATCCAGGCAATGACTTTAGGGATTAGTAACCTGATAGCTCATGTGTATGTGTGATTTATCTTTAATATGTTATTTACTGCCTGTTCTCATTTCCACCATGACTTCCCGACTGCAAAATATGTTGCATTTTTCTGTCTTGTTGTACATACTGTGGTTAATTTTTTAAAAGACTATATTGACCCCAGGGACCTTGCAGGAAAGACAACCAGACATTAGTGTAAAATATTTCAGGTAACTGCAAAACCTTACAAAGGCAAACTTTCCTTGTGGCATTTTTTACATTTTCTGGTAAATTTATGCTACTTTGCCTCCCTCTGGTGGCACAGTCCAGTACTTTCTTTTCATTCAAATAGTTTTCTATGGATAGGTTCATTGGAGCACCAACTTACCATACTAGGAATATTTTTTAACATTAATTTGTATTTTTTTTTAACCAAAAATTTGTAACTGAAAATATGAAAACAGCCATAGTTCATGTATTCATTCAGACATTCGGAAAAGGATATGGCTGACGATGCAATGGAGTTTCTGCGCCACTGTATTTGCAGTCAGGAGAATTAACCTGGCTCACAGGTCATGATAGCTTTTCTCTTTGAAAGAGCAAAGCTCCAAACTGTCAGTCAGGCTGTTGAGGGGATTACTTGCTATTGACAAGGTCTCTGCCCATTGAAAAAAGCCTAAGTGAAGAGAGATGTGATTATGACCAACAAGGTCAAAGATGCTTCCCAGCATTACTGATTTTTAATAATTTAAAAACAGTTGTTTTGTTTGTTAATTCATATTTTATTCTGAAATTAATGGGGTGTTATTTTGACTTTAATTTTGTCTTTTTTTTTTTTTGACTTTCCTCAAAGGCATCATTTAATTTGTTAGAATTACCCCAAAACTAGAAGATCATCTATACTGAGATACAGTGATTTTCATGTCTGGATTTTGCTGTGATATCCAAAGCTACTCATTGTAGCATCCAAAACATAATGTGTGTACATTGTTTTATTACCAAAGTATCTGACAACAACAGTGCATAAGTGTAAATGTAAGGGCCACAGTGCATGTCTAAGGTTAACATATCTCCTTACAGGATCCTGAACAAATGTAAACAAAGTATAGATCTGCCAAAGCCAATAATGAACGTTAACGAACGTGTTATTGTTCCTATGCTTAGAGGAGTGTGTATTCAGTATGCGTGTGTGGTTCAGGCTTACCCGTCACACACGCGGTCAGTCCCCGACAGATGGAAGGTTCTGTGTCCAAGACGCGCCCAAGGAGAGGAGGAGGGGTTTGGGGCTGCTGTGGATTAGATTGGTCTAATAAAAGAGTTGGATCATTGAAAGGCAGATTAGGGGCCTGTGGAGGAGGCTGTTTTTCAAACAAACATGCTTGGGATTTGAAATAGATGGACAATATGTGTAGCATTACACAAACATGAGGCAACACAGCAAATCAAATTCTAAGCAAACAACTTATGTGACTGGCAATGAAGAAGAGAGATGTGTTCAGTCACAGTAAATTGGTCTTCAGTAGCTACATGTCATGCATCTTTGAATAAGCATCTGTTTGCTACCTCCAAGTGCACTCACACCAATGCGTACATTGCCGTAATAAAGATGACCCATCGAGCTCGGAATCAGAGAAGTCGTGTAACTGTATCCTGAGTGTGCACTGGAAAGCTGATCCCCCTCTCAGGCCACTACCACTGGTGCTGGGGGAGGGCTCTGGTTACCCAGCTTTGTGCCAAAGCGCCATCAGTAAAGAGTTAGAGACTGGGGAGAAGGACAAAGACGGGAGCACTATACAACGGGTGGATTACTGGGCCTCCATAAAGGGTCTCTAGTGTAAGAATACGTCCAATATATATCGAGACAGGAGAAAATATTCATAAAAAGAAACATAAGAGGATATAACAACAGGTAAGAGGGAGGTAGAAAAGGTGTAAAAGTACACCAGACAAGCTGCACTGTACTTCAAGGAGCGTTAATATGGCACATGCTGACCTGGCATCTTAGTGGGCACCTTGTGCATTGACATGCTGCTGTTTCCCAAGATCTCGGAGTAAAACAAGTTGTCTGTTTAAGGGATACACAAGTTCTGAGGATGTGACTGAAGTAAACTTAGAAGAGGACGAGAAGACAAACTAATCAGATGTCAAACTGAAGGACTGAGATGAGTAAGGCTTCAAGAAGAAGTACAACAGTGTGACTCAGTCTTGAGCAGCATCTCTTTAAGAGATCAGTAATCCCACAATCCCCAAGGCAGCCACTGGAGAGGACAAGAGACAGAAAAACACAGGTAAATTGAGAAGGAAAGGGAATGAGACAGAGAAAGCGGGTGAAAGAGGCACAGAGGAAACCTAGCCATTGGGATCAGGGTGACGTCAGCGGCTCTCTGGATTGAGGTGTTGAGTCCTCCTGATTATAATCTGATCTGATTAGGAAACACAGGGAAAAAATCTCCAGAGCCTCTGCAAACTCTCCGGGGAGCAAGACGTTGTTTTTACTGAGCGGAGAGGCCAAGGACCAGGAACAAAACCAAAAGAGAAACGTAGATGCAGTTAAGGCCTATTTCTGAAAAGAGTAGGTTACATTAAGGAGTCTAGTAAAGTAGACTTTAATTTACTTGTCCAATTAATCAAGTCGCATAGAGGAACCAGCTTTGTAAGTCTGCTGGCTGTTCAGCTTTTTCTCTGGACTTCAACACTCTCTGGCTTGTGGGTTGTAAGCCAGGATGCCCTCCAATGGCAGCAAAGCCCTTAAGCTTCAATTCGGGCTTATTAATCATGAAAATCGCTACCTAACGGCGGAGGCCTTTGGTTTCAAGGTGAACGCTTCAGCTCCAAGCCTCAAGAAGAAGCAGATCTGGACTCTGGAGCAAGACGATCAGGATGGTCAGGTGGTTTACCTTCGTAGTCACCTGGGGCGCTACCTGGCCTCTGACAAAGATGGCAAGGTAAGCTGTGAGGCTGAGACTAAAGAGAATGACTGCCGCTTTCTGATTGTGGCACAGTCAGATGGCCGCTGGGCCCTGCAGTCCGAGCCATATCTGCGCTTCTTCGGAGGTTCAGAAGACTACTTGTCATGCTTTGCTCAGACCATTGGTGAGGCAGAACTATGGGCCATGCACCTAGCCCTACACCCACAAGCTAATCTGCTTAGTGTGGCCCGCAAACGCTATGCCCACTTGGCATCTCCAGAGGGAGAGATTGCTGTAGACTGCAACATCCCATGGGGTGTTGATGCACTTCTAACTCTTGTGTACATGGACGGCAAATATTGTCTTAAGACCAGTGACAGCCGCTTCCTGAGCAATGATGGGAAACTGTCCTCTGAAAATGGCCGTGGTACAGGCTACACCTTGGAACTGAAATCAGGCAAATTGGCCTTCAAGGACTGTGAGGGGAAGTACTTGACCCCCATGGGGCCCACTGGAACTCTGCGCTCTGGACGATGCTCCAAACCTGGCAAGGATGAGCTGTTTGATCTTGAGGAAAGCCATCCGCAAGTGGTGTTTCAGGCTGCCAACAACAGATTTGTCTCCATTCGACAGGGTAAGTGGTGCTGGTTATGGCGTACCACGTGCTTCCAATATCCTCACTTTTCTGCTGTAAAATGTGGGGGATGCAATCTTTATAAAGGTATGAAATTAAATGAATTCCCCAGAAATGAAAAATGACTCTCCCACATGCAATTGTTTTTATTATTTGTCTTTATGATGAAACTTATTGGGTTCTGCAGTTGTGTTTGTCCATTTTGACTTTCATTGTGTGAGTCCTCATTACAAATATTAAGTACCTCTAATACTATTGGGCAACCAGATATAAAAATCTGTAATATTGAGTGCAAGCATGTAAATGTCAGTTTTAATGTAAAAATTCTGTGAAAATAAAATTTTTACGAAAAGCAATAACATGATAAACAACTTGACTTTGGTAGTCTGAGCACACATTTGCACTGTCGTGCCATCAATCTTACTCCCCATTAGTGTTTTAGATGTAAGCATACCAATGCATGAAAATAATGTGCATGCAAAATTGCAGCTGCATGGCCAACTATGCACACAGTCAAATTTATGGAAACTAGCCTGGGGAGCAGGTGAACACTGAGTCACGCCCATGAGCATGACCTCACTGAAATAATATACGGCAGCTGTCTTTTCAGCTGAGCAGGCCAAAATTAATCTGCCAGACATAGACGATTTTTATTCGCTGGCTTGGTGCTGTGCTAACAAACAAGCTGCATAATTGTAGTTTCCTGTCTTGACTGAGCAACTAAGTTCTGTAATGTAAATCTTGCATGCTGTAACATTATCCATTATCTCCAGCACGGAGCTCTTGGTAAGCATTTTGAGCCACCTGCAATAGATAAATTACTGGAGAAACTGAATGTCTTTGAATATACACCATAGGAAGCTGGGTCAGTAACAGATCCCGTCCCCTCCAGTACATTCATCCATCTCTCTCTCTCTCTCTCTCTTGGCCTTACACTCTTTCCCATTCTCACAGATGCACACATGCTTGCACACATATTTTTGGAGTGAAACACTTTTAGGCAATGCTTTTATGTAACAAAATAGAAAGAAGATTCTCTGATATAAAGTATGCACATGTGCGCACGCATGCACACACTAGTGGCAAGGTGTGATAAATAATTGAGTGGACAGGGGCCTTTCAATGATGGTGGAGTCTGCTTTCAGAAACACAAGCCTTCCGCCGCATTTCTTTATCTGGGGACCATGCAATGCACTGGGCCACAATGGGGACGCAAATCAGAGAGTCCTTTGGGAGCAGTTGTGTTCTGGCCTGACAGGCAAAAAAAAAAATACCGACAGATAACAATAGGGGGAAAGAGACAATAGAGTGTGAAAGTATACAGCAGAAAAGAAAACAAGACAGACAGGAGGAAGAAAGATCAGGCACAAAATCACAATGAAAAGAGGCATAATGCATTATGGGTGTGGACATTTGGACGTTATGACTTTTTTTTTGGTCATTGTCACTGTTAAAAGATCATAAATCAAAGACTTTTACCGGGAGTTCCCTGAGGAGGACATGATGTTGTATTGTGAGTTTAGTTTACCCATGGGATCGAGCCATTAAACACTGTGAAAAGTTAGTTTGTGGTAGCAAAGCATGTGTGCCAGGAACCAATTGAGAGCACATGATTTAATTTCAGCAGTTAAATAGC
The DNA here is from genome assembly GCA_903798125.1 of Danio choprae. Taxonomy (NCBI): domain Eukaryota; kingdom Metazoa; phylum Chordata; class Actinopteri; order Cypriniformes; family Danionidae; genus Danio; species Danio choprae. The sequence goes on from CAIGQW010052810.1 coordinate 662,397, forward strand.
TGAAAGACAGCTATTATACAAATCCTCTGCTAAACTGTAGCAGTTGAAGCCATAGACGAAAGCTTTGGATTGTAATCAAATTTAAGGGGTGAGAAGTTTGAGTCGTCACACATTATGACTCTTATTGAGCCCTATATAGTGTTTTTCTCTTTCTTCAAATGGTTCAGTGTCGACTCAACATTAGGAAACATGAAGTATCAACATTTTGGCAAAAAAACGAAACAAAAAAAAATCTAGACATTTCATTACGGGTGAAAAAAGACAGGGAAAATGACACAGGCCAGATGGAACATTTGTTCTTAATGAACGAGAAGCATCTCTCCCCATCTATTGCACATTCATTCTGTGCAAAAAGCAATTAGGTAAAGTGATTCTGCTAATGGATGAAGCAGTTCATTTCTTTTAGAGAGTCTCTACATGATGAAGGGAACTAGAGATGACTTCAGACAGGACTGCCAATCAGCTCTGCAGGTCTGACGTTCATTAAGCCCCGGGCCTCTCGCCCTGGGATGCAACACAAACTCACAGATGATCTTTTTAATCAATAATGACTAGTGACAGTTTTTTTTTCCTCTCAGAAATATCTCTATTATTGGCTGAGATATGACGTTTTATCGGTTTGCTTTTGGTTGTGGTGTATTTTTCCATGGTGGCATGTTGTGTTGCACACATACTTGAGTCGGAAAGATGGCATGCACTCAGACGGGTGGATCTGTTACCATGTTCTTCATCACCTCCATAATGTTCCCCGGAGCATTCTAATCCGGCCCGGAAGGTGAAAATGAGACGAGCCCAAAGGAAAAGATAATGAGAAAGAAAGAAAGACAAGCAAGCAAGCAAGAGGCTAATAAAATGAGAGACAGTGGAATTGTGGTATCACTTTACCATTAAAAATTCATCTCAGAGTGACTGACTTGGCACATTTGACATTTGCAAAAAACAGATAATGCTGCTTTTATTCATTTTCATAAATCATGTTTTTTAGTGTGCATTGAAGAGTTCCTTTGCTAAAAACATAATGAAATCTCTCTCTCTCTCTCTCTCTATATATATATATAATAAGTCCAAACATGTGGAATCACAAGGGAAAATGGTTTTATGTCATGTCAGATCTGATTTAGTGACCTCAGCACTTTTTTGAATGTTCCCTCAGACATTTCATCTCAACTGTAATCTCCATGCATGCTCAACCAAAATATATGCAATCTGCAGCCACCTTGTTCTCTCCCATGCACCTTTGTGTTCTCCGATAGGTATTTGACATAGTACGCATACAGTGATCTGCTTGCCCCAGTTTTGAGAAGGCCCTCTCCCTGTCTCTGGGTACTGTTACATTCCACAGAAATGGGCTGGTAAATTGAGAGGGAGCATTCAGTGATGGGAGTGAGGTCATTCGCAGGAGTTCACGATTGAGCTCAGTAATCACAATGCCGTGGATGAGGAATGATCAACAGAGGAGATAGAGTGTCCTGCCCCAGCTGGCCTCTCTTCTTCTATCTTTGGTGCAAAACTAAAGCAGAGTCAGACGTGAAATTGGAAAATAAAGTGTAACGGGCCGCAGAAATGAAAACCGCTGCCACAGAGTGATGTCTGATCGGAGAAAGAGAAACATCTGAAGCTATTTCTTTGATTTGGTCTTCATGACCAAATGTATTTTTGGTGACCACCAAAGGCAATGCTGTGTGTTCTCATTAATGTCTTAATCCTGCATACCACATGTTTGTATCACTTAGGAATCGGATTATTTGATTAAATTCTCATGCAGGACCAGAAAGTGTCTCTTGATAGGCCAAGATGATTTGTAAGAATATCCATGGTGTGTGAGGGAAAGCGACAGGCGGTGGGAGAAACGCAAGTAGCCTAAATCATATAGCTAAAAAAGCATTCCACGGTGGAGTGATCGATGGCCACAGATTTTGCTGATAGGCCTGGTTTCTTTCCCAGCATGTCTCTGGCACCCTGCAGTCCCGCCGAAACAATGGTATTACTTCAGGTTCCCGACTGGTTTTCCTCGAAGCTGGAGGATTGTACATACGCTGCTCAAAAAAAGCTGCTTACTGGGCCCTACGGTGCAGCTTTGTGAATCTTTGCATGCTGAGAATTAGGAGGGGTTACAGCATGAAAAAGGGAGGGGCAGGAAGGCCTGAGAAGGGGGTAAGGTGCAGGATCTGGCCTGTTAGAGGATTAAGAAAATGATCAAGGGATATTTTCGGATAGCTACATCCACTTTGAGCCTTATCCACTGCAATCTGTTTGACGCATTTTGCACGATGCTGTCGGTTTTGCTTGAGATCATGCACTGCTAGACAAAAGTCTGGGCACTCGTAACAAGGGCCAGACAGAATCTGTGGGTATTTTTAGCTATTTCTTGTACAAAATCTGCAGATATATGAAGTATGATTTTGAGAGTATAGTAACTAAAAACTTAACACATAAAATAAACAAATAACATTTTAACTTTTATTTTAAGGTTTAAGATGCAAAATCTAATATATAATATATCTAATATAAATCACATTAAAAAACATTAGCATGTTATCCAATAATATTACTGAAATTAGCATGAAAACTGAATAAATATACATTTACATGAGTAAATAAATAGACTCGATGGGCTAAAAATCTGCAGATTTCTACAGGAGCAGATTCCGTGTGGGTTTACTCAAAACTAAATTTGTGTTTTAAAAAGAACTTACAAATTTGGTTGAGCAAGTCAGAAAAAGCTCAAATATAGTACACTTCAATTATTAAAATACTTCATTCATATATATTTTAATATATCGGTGTTATTTTAAAGGGCTAGTTCACTAAAACTCCCCCTCTAGTTGTAATATTTGAGCTTCTACATAAAGGTTTCGAACAACTGCATAGTGAGTAAATAGTGACAGAATTTCTATTATTTGCATGACCTATCTCTTTAAAAGAATTACATGCAAATTTAATTGATTTATTTATTTATTTAATAAATGTTAGTGTGTAAATATAGGAAATATACGGGTTCATCCAGGCCATAAAACTATTTTGCCTCACCTTCCAGTGCCTGTTGAAAATTTACAAGCCATAAATCATTTTTGTCATTCATGAAACATATTTGCATTACGAGAAGCAGGTAACTTTTGAAAGACTTCTCTTTTGTTGAACAACAGATTCTTAAACTATTCTTATTTTAAACGTAGGAAGATGTTCGGCGCATGTTGCATTTTCACACGCATGTTTTAGGTAACTTATACTTGCAGCACTTCATGAAGATAATTTACTGCAAACAATAAAAACACTTATCAAGAGATGCTCAAGCGAAAAGATCATATAGTTCAGCCCTGTATGAGATTACATATTAATATAATTACAACATAGTCTTACCAATCAGATTATAATGCTAAACCATATCACATTTTCATACATTGATATAAAATGTTACCTAGTAACTAGTAAGGTATTTTAATTACGTTTGCTTAGAGTGTTCATTTGAAGTTTTCACCATTTCGGGGCCAGATACAGTGGACAAAATAAGTATTGAACACTTCACCATTTTTCTCAGAAAACCTATTTCTAAAGGTGCCGTTGAATTGAAATTTTCCCCGGATGTTGGTAACAACCAAAGAATCCATATATGCAAAGAAAACAAATCTAATTAGTTTATAAATTAAGTTATGCAAATGAAAATGAAATGATGCAGGGAAAAAGTATTGAACACATGAAGAAAGGGAGGTGTAGAAAGGCAGTGAAAGCCCAGACAGCAGCTGAAATCTCTCAGTAGTTCTTCAGCAACCCTCTGCCCTTCGTCATGGTAAATTAATATTCGCCGCTTCAGTACAACATCTATATTAGCAGGACTATGAAGATGAAACCAGGGTGGACATTTCAGCAAGACAATGATCCAAAACACGGCCAAGGAAACTCTCAAATGCTTTCAGAGAAAGAAAATCAAGCTGTCGGCCCAGCCAATCACCTGACTTGAATTCAATAGAAAATACAAATTAAAGATCAGAATTGATAGACGAGACCCACAGAACCATCAAGATATTTACACTCTGTTGAAGTCTGTGAGAAACTCACACCTGAGCAATTCATGTGACTTCACTCTCCATATGAGAGGCGTCTTTAAGCTGCGGTCACCAAAAAAGCCTTTTATACAAAGTATTAAATACAGTTTCAGTAGTTCAGTACTTTCTCCTTGTGTCATTTCATTGTTATTACACACAACTAATTTTTCAGATATTTTGTTTTGTTTTATTTTTATGTTTGTATTGTTTGGGTTTTTACCTAAATCTGGTTCAATTTCATGTCAACAGATAGAAATATTATCCCCAAGAGTGTTAACACAAAAACTCATTAAACAAAATTACATTTGGATTAACTATACTTTTTTACTGTTTCCATTTTTTTTCCCTTTTACAACAATAACTAAATAAAAGCAAAGAATTGTGATAAAATATTACTATTTATTAAACTTTTTCGTAACAAATGCCGTGATACAATCCAAACACTAATTGGCATAGAAACCCAGCGGGGGGTGCAGCAAGGCCACTGACCTCTCCAAGGTCAAGCTTTTTATGTCAAGGTTTTATCGGTGCATACTAAAACATACAATCCTAAGTGGTTTAGTGCCAACGCACTGATTGGTAATGCAGGTGCAACTTCAGAAATAAGATGCTTATTGTTTGCCAGTAAGTATGCATGAATATCTATTTAAAGTGCAAAATACACAACCAGTCTACATATGCTACACAACCCCAATAGCTTAATCAAGATGAATGGCTTGGATATGAAAAACGTCTCAGACCTCATCCAGTGGGCTTGTTGTGTAAATGTTAATGTTACAAATAATACAGTGATTTGGAATGGATCTGTCATCGTGACTGATTGAGCAAACCTCCTCTTTTCAAAACACCAGTGATCTCGCATTGAAATAAAGGATGTTTATAGACAGCCGAGTGACATGTTTGGGCTCCATTAACTATAGATGTGAGTCTTAAATAAACACGGCCGGCTGTAGACGTTGCGCCAGAATAGGGCTCAGAGTCAGGTTGATGCCTGTCGTGCGTGGCAGTGAAGTTAATCATGCTGCTGCTTTGTCTGCTTTCAGGATTCCCAACTGGGGGAAAGTTCAGGACAAACACACGCTATCTTGTTTATAGGCCGAATTTCCAATGTCTGTAGAAATGCATGAATCTAATGGGCTGTGATTGTATTGGGGCTGAGTAAAAATAGTGACTTTTTAATTTATTTTATTTAAGGATGATTTAGCCGTTTTAGGAAAGTTTAAAGTTTATAATTTAAATTCTCATAATGCATTTATGATCTGTATACTGTTTTCACATCCTAGGTCAGTTTGCATTTGAACATTTAAATAAAAAAACTTTATATAATTAAAGTTTTATATTCAAAAATATAAATATATATATATATAAAGTTTTTTTATTTTATATATATATATATATATATAAATCTAA
>CAIGQW010052810.1:668249-704627 GCA_903798125.1 Danio choprae
GAATTATTAGCCCTTCTGAATTATTAGCCCTTCTGAATTATTAGCCCCCCTGTTCATTTTTTTTCACCAATTTCTGTTTAACAGAAAGAAGATTTTTTTTCAACGCATTTCTAAACATAAAAGTTTTAATAACTAATTTCTAATAACTGAATTAATTTATCTTTGCCATGATGACAGTAAATAATATTTTACTAGATATTTTACAAGACACCAGTATTCAGCTTGAAGTGACATTTAAAGACTTAACTAGGTTAATTAGGCAGGTTAGGGTAATTAGGCAAATCATTGTATAACAGTGGTTCGTTCTGTAGACAATCAAAGAAAATATAGCTTACGGGGGCTCATAATATTGGCCTTAAAATGTTTTTAAAAAAATCAAATGTGCTTTTATCCTAGCCGAAATAAAACAAATAAGACTTTCTCTAGGAGAAAAAATATTATAGGAAATACTGTGAAACATTCCTTGCTCTGTTAAACATCATACGGGAAATATTTGAAAAAGAAAAGAAAATTCACAGGAGGGCGAATAATTTTGACTTCAACTGTACATATAATAAGCTGAAACAACATAATTCTTGAGTTTTTTGGGGGACAACTTAATTGTTTTATGTTCAATCCACTTAAATTTGTAAATAAACTAGCAAGTTAACTTAATTCCTTGATGTTGTCCTAACACAAATTGATTGTGTGGAACCCAGCATTTTATTTTTACAGTGCAGTATATGAGCCACCACATGAGAGCAAGTTGCGACAATCCTGTTATATAACTTTAAGTAAATGCAGTCATAACAGCAGTCAAACAACTGCAGCGAAATTGTAAAGCTGTTTCATTTACTCCAGTTCTCTGTGGGTGTGCATGTTTTTATTAACACTTAAATGTACAATCTCCCATTGTGTGCAGCGGTGCCAACACCATGTTTGACATCGTGTGGCTCGGTCGACGGGTGGCACTGCGGGCCAGCAATGGAAAATATGTATGTACTAAGAAAAACGGGCAGCTTTCTGCAGTCAGCGACTCTGTGGGTGAGTACATAGTCGAAGCCACCCTCACACAAAATCAAATATTGTCTAAAAAAGCCAATAATAGAGTATGCCGCTTTATTTTTCCCTCCAGGCGAGGACGAGCAGCTGATTCTGAAGCTGATCAACAGGCCTATTCTGATCCTGAGGGGAGAAAACGGCTATGTTTGCCACCACAAGAACTCAAACACACTGGACGCCAGTCGCTCGGTTTATGACATTTTCACACTGCAGTTCAGCGATGGCGCATACCACATTAAAGGTGAGTTTCGCTCTAGAGGCATTTTCAATTATTTATATTCTGAATGCGCTGTAATGAGTCCTCAAGCAGATTTCTGGAAAACAATTAATGAGCCTTTATTGGCTGGAAATTGATTTAAAGGCAAAAAAAAAGTGCTTCTGGGAATGAGTTCTGTTAATTGGAATCAGTGCTATAAATGTCATTTTTAATTAATTAACCAACTGGAGTTGACTTTGACAGGAACTGGCTTTCTTTTAAGAGGGCATACTGGATTTACTTATAACCATACACTTCATGAAAAAGCATGAAATATATCAAATGTTAGCTGATCAAGTAAGAGGAATTCATCATTCAACATTTTATAAACATGTTAGTCTTTGGATTTGTTTTGAGCAAAATGTTCATTTCATTCATTCATTTTCCTTCGGCTTAGTCCTTTATTTATCAGGGGTTGCCACAGCAGAATGAACCACTAGATATTCCAGCATATATTTTACGCAGCGGATGCCCTTCCAACACTGGCAAACACCCATACACTCATTCACACACTGTGGCCAATTTTGTTTACCCAATTCACCTATACCGGAAACCGGAGCACCCCGAGGAAACCCACACGAACACCGGGAGAACATGCAAACTCCACACAGAAATGCCAACTGGCCCAGCCGAGACTCAAACCAGCGACCTTCTAGCTTTGAGGCGACAGTGCTAACCACTGAGCCACCTATAATGTTCATTCATTCATTCATTCATTCATTTTCTTTTCAGCTTAGTCCCTTTATTAATCTGGGGTCGCCACAGCGGAATGAACCGCCAACTTACCACTGAGCCACCTATAATGTTCATTTGTGTTTTATTTTTCAAATAAAATTTTTTTGCGCAGTGGGTAGCGCTGTCGCCTCACAGCAGGAAGGTCGCTGATTCGAGCCTCGGCTGGGTCAGTTGGAATTTCTGTGTGGAGTTTGCATGTTCTCCCCGTATTTGTGTGGGTTTCCTCCGGGTGCTCCGGTTTCCCCCACAAGTCCAAAGACATGCCCTATAGGTGAATTGGGTAAGCTAAATTGTCCGTAGTGAATGAGTGTGTATGGGTGTTTTCCAGTGATGGATTGCAGCTGGAAGGGCATCCGCTGCGTAAAGCATATGCTGGATAAGTGGGCGGTTCATTCCGCTGTGGCGACCCCAGATTAATAAAGCAACTAAGCCGAAAAGAAAATGAATGAATAAATGAATTATACTTTCTCCAGGTTCCTTTAATAACTAATAAATATAATTTTCTAAAAGTAATTTTCAACACATGTCTGTACTGTCACTTTTCATTCATTTAATGCATGCTTGTTGAATAAAAGTATTTTGTTTTTTGTATTTATTTATCCCATACCCTAGACAAAATAGCTTATTTATATATATAGATACAATTTAATACAAAAAATTAAACAGCCCAACACTGTTAACCATGGCAAATAATAAGAAATTATGGGAACAGTTTATATTTTAAAATATGACACACTATTGCAATATTGCTGTATTTGCTAATATTAATTGTTTGGGCTCTTGGTGAGCATATGACTTATTGTAAATAGATCCAAAGAACCAATAACAGTCTTGAAGTGGTCTCTTATATATACATTTTATTAGGCTATTTATTTTTTATTTACGCCATTTATGTTGTGAAGCTGACCACTGTCGTGTCCCTGCAGGTGCCGATGAAACATTATGTGTCCATGTTCATAAAATATATGGAAGCAGAACCAGTTTATTCTTTTATTATGTAATTTATGTTATGTAGCTAAAACAGAAATGAACCTGTTTTTGTTATGTAATGTTATAAACCTGAAATCACCCAGTTTCATTTATTTATGCTGTCATTTATGTCGTGAAGCTGACCTCTAGTGTTTTCCTGCAGGTGCTGGCGGGAAATTCTGGTATGTGTCCAGCAGTGGTTTGGTGTGTTCAGACGGAGACACGCCTGAGGATTTCAGCTTTGAGTTCTTAGAGCACGGACGGATAGCGATTAGAGGCAAAAACGGCAAATACCTGCGGGGAGATCAGGGCGGGAATCTGAAAGGAGACGGAGAGACGGCGGACAGCTCTTCCCTCTGGGAATACTGACATCTTGTGGACACTGAATGAACTGCCACATTTTCAGATGAGAGAAAATACTTTGGTAAAACTGAGGTGTTATGTTTGGACATCTGTTTTCCCATCAACCGGCATTTGATTTAGAGTCAGTATTCAGCATTACGCATGTATTATTTATTATTTCTGGTTTATAGTTCTATAAAACAGGAGCCTGTGAATACCAATAAGACAAACACGACAAGACCTGAACCTTTATCATATCAGCTCATATCGCACACTATTCCAAAGCATGCTATAATTATGGCAAAATCAAATACGTTTAATTCCCTATTGTGATTTATTTGCTTTCTTAAAGGGATAGTTCACACAAAAATAAAAATATACTCACTATTTACTCTCCCTCAAGTGGTTCAAAGCCTAGTTTCTTTCTTCTGTTCATCACAAAATAAGATTTTTGGTTTTGAAGAAAGCTGAAATTCTGTAACCATTGACATCCGTGGTTGGACTAACAAATACTATGGAAGTCAATGGTTACCGGTTTCTAGCTCAAAATATATTTTTATCAGAAGAAAGTCAAGCAGGTTTGAAACAAGCGAAGAGAAAGAAAGAGTAAATGACAGAATTTTTATTTTTGGTTGAGCCATCCCTTTAAGACCATCTGGAAAGATTTTACAGTTATTACAATAAAATCCTGTCTCTTAATTCTGGAGGAATGAATATCATTTGCTGTAAGCCGCATCATGTTTCTGCTCTGAATTGAATTGGCTTCCAGTACATCAGCATTGAATCCTAGGCAAGTGTTGCCTGTTGCTACATCCTCTTTATGCTGGTTGTATTCCCAGCAACACAATACTATTCATTAAGGCTTGTTTCATAAATGAACTGCTGGTGGCTGCAGTCAATAAGATAAAAATATAAAACACAATAATTCTCTACACTGGATTTGCACTGTGGTTAACCAGAGCAGTTATCTTACAGAGACATTCTATGTTAACTAATTTTGTAAAATATAAAATATCAAGGGTGACACGGTTAATCTGGGATCGCCACAGTGGAATGAACCACCAATTTATCCAGCATATGTTTTACACAGCGGATGCCCTTCCAGCTGCAACCCATCACTGGGAAACACCCATACACTCGTATTCACACACATACACTACTGACAATTTAGCTTACCGAATTCACCTATAGCGCATGTCTTTAGACTTTTAGGGGAAACCGAAACTCGTGAGCACGGGGAGAACATGCAAACTCTACACAGAAATGCCAACTGGCCCAGCCGAGGCTCAAACCAGTGACCTTCTTGCTGTGAGGCAATCGTGCTATCCACTGCACCACCATGACGCCCACCCCTGTTACATTTACATGTAATCATGTGGCAGAAAAAATGAGAACAATGGAAGCAATCGAGCAAGTATAATGTAAATAATATGACAATCCCAAGTTAGACTAATGCTGAATTAAAATGTTATAGAGAGAGTGTGAATGAGAGAGTTTGAAAGTTAATATAAACAATGAAAACAGAATACAGTATAAATAAAAGTCTTTGTACTGGATTTTGCTTTCTTTTTGGTACATTGAAAGCAGATGAACATTAAAGCAGATTGCATTTTATATTTTCATGATATGAAAGAGGCAGGGTTTAAAATCAACACCAATCTGCCAGATGCAGGTTAAAAACAACCATTGCAGCTGTAACATGTCAAACATCTAGCCCGTTTCACAGGTTATTATTTATGAACCTCTAATTTCATCTAAATATAAACTGTCATTTCTGAAGGACGATAGCTTGCACGTTTTGTAGCTAGATTAGCTGCTGAGTAGAAAAAATTATTTAATATCCTAAAAATCACATTCAAAACTGATCTGCAATGTTGTTAAAAAGAATTATCAGTAACTGAACAAAATAAATTCATGGTCAAGTGGCAATGATCTAATCACTACGATAAAAAAATGTTTCTTAAGGTTTAACATCATGTGTGTTTAAAATCTGATTATACTAAAGCAATAAAAGCACAGTAGCTAGGCCTACATTACCCTTTAGCAAATAATAAGATATGCTTGTAGTAGTGTCTGTGATCTTCAGCTTATTTATACTGAACACAATCTAATAATGTGAAGTGTTGCAAACATTTACTAAAAACACGAAAACTGTCTCATCATGTGCACTACAAAAGCTTAACGCTTGTTATGAGCTTGACAAAAAATGGCCAATACACCTAAGAGCTTTAAGATACCAGAGTGTGTGTGTGTGTGTGTGTGTGTGTGTGTGTGTGTGTGTGTGTGTGTACGTGTTTTTGTGACATGTCAAATACAAATCTGTATAATGACAGGTATGACACACGTATTACAAAAAGGAGGTGAAATATGAGGCCATTGCTGACGTCCTCATTTTTTCAGAAGCTTATAAATCACACATAATGAGTTTATTCAGATAGTAAAGCTGTACACAGTTTCCTGTAATGGTTGGGGTTAGGGATAGGGTGAGGTTTGGCCAATACAATATACGGTTTGGACAGTATAAAATGAATGGAAATCTATGTAATGTACCCACTTTTCACAAAAACAAACATGTGTGTGTGTGTGAGAGAGAGAGAGAGAGAGAAATATGGAGAGAAGCAAGTATTACTGTGATTTGTGCCATTAAAGTTATTCTATGTTACAAATAAATAACTAAAAGAAAAAATAACTCGTCTGACAACTAGACTACTATATACTGTGTTCGTAATGCGCATGCGTGGACGTGACGCTTTCAAGACTCAAGCCAATCAAGACTCGCGCTCTCAATTTTAAACTTTTACCGGAAGAATCAACAAGCACGCAAGACTTCCACGGATTTATCGCGGTTATATTTCGTTTAATTTCCACACCAACCTCCCAAGAAAATGGATCTTGCAAGTGACGATCAGACCAAAATGTACTTTTACGAAAACAGACTTCAAACATTCATTGGTTGGCCGTTTGAAGAGGGCTGCGTTTGCACTCCAGAAAACGTGAGTAAATACAGACGCTTGGTTCTGTAGGCGTACGTTAACAAAGAAAGATATTTCATACATGGTTTTTGTTCCGTAGATGGCTAAAGCTGGATTTATTCACACCCCATCGGAGAACAGTCCAGATATAGCGCAGTGTTTCTTCTGTCTGAAAGAGCTGGAAGGATGGGAACCGGAGGATGACCCTGAGTGAGTCCGTGTCTTTTAAACCGTCCACTATTGCATTACACATCTGAAAGAAGCTTTGTTTCTGTAATTCAATAAGACTCCGATTTCAAGTCAGGGTTATTTGATTTAATAAATGCCATCGGTTCCCTTGTTATTTCGCGTTTGTTCCTGATGTGCTGTGTGGTTTTGTTGTGCTGTCAGGAAAGAGCATAAAGCGCATTCTCCCAGCTGTGATTTTATCTTGCTGAAGAAGACAGTGGACAGTCTGTCTGTGGAGGAATTTCTGAAGCTTCAGAAAGAGAGACAGAAGTTTATTATTGTAAGTATGAGATGACTGACAGAACGTGTTAAAGGGATAGTTCGCCCAAAAAAGAAAATTCATTTACTCAGTCTTCACTTGTTTCAAGTCGTTATGAGTTTCTTTCTTTTGTTAAACACAAAAGAAGATATTTAGAAAAATGATGGAAACCTGTAACCATTGGTTGTAGTATTTGTTTTTCCTACTATGGGAAGTAAATGGTTACAGATTTTAGCTTCAAAATATCTTATTTTGTGTTCAGCTGAGTAAAGTTTCACTTCAGTAACAGCCAAAGTTGCAAAGTTCATCAATTATGAATTCAGTTCATTCATTTTTCTTCGGCTTAGGCCATGTCCATACTAATGCGTTTTTATTTGAAAACGCATATTTTTGTCTCCCTTTTGCCCTTGCGTCCACACTGAGACGCGTTTTTAGGAAACGAAAACTTATCTTTTTGAAAACGCTCTCCAAAGTGGATAGATTTGAACACGCTGTTTTCGTGTCGTAGTGTGGACTGAAAACGGAGGCTTTCGAAAACGATGACGCATTTTCAGTCATGTGACACAGTCATGTTACTAATTCAGCAAAAATGGTGAACCACATGGTGCAGCATGTTTTGGATGCTCTCAGTTTTGACGGCATTGTTAAAAATTAATGTAAGTTTGTACATACTTCAGCTTGGTTTTTATCAAGGGACACAGAATGTGTACTCAGAGCTGTTGCTCAGCGGCAGCTCAGCAACTCCACCTCATTGTCAGTCCATTTTTAAAAAACTGTGCTTTTCCTCGATATTTTGCCACGACGTTTCAAAGAGCGGGAAAGAAAAAAAACGTCAGGCGGAAATTACACGTGTCGAATCGTCTTACATTTCACCCATGCGCATTACAGGGTGAAAGCGTTTTTAGTCGCTTCAGTGTGGATGACAAAGTTTTGGAAAACGAATGAAACGACAGTGTGGACGTGAAGCGTTTTTAGACGCTTCTAAAGGTAATGCCATTATTCAATTTAAATATTGGTCCAACAGTGTCAGTGTGGTCCAGTTGATGCTATTATCCAGTATTTCAATAACAACAAGCTAACCAAAGCAAAGACTACAGTGGCAGAAACCAAAACTACCATCAAGACAAAAAAAAAAGAAGTGGAATACCAAAAATTAATTTGGCATAGTGCCTTATATGGGATGGATGTGTGTAATACATGAGGTAAATCAGGTGTTTATAATTCATTACAGATAAAATGTGTATTTTCATTTTTATGGTTAATTAAACCATTATAATGATATAATATTAGTGTTAAATTGGTTCAGTTTAATTCAGTTCAGTGATGTTGTCGGTGTTCTAAAAGTAATGCCATTACTCAGTTTAAATATTGGTCTCATCCAGGAGTGTCAGTGGTGTCCAGTTGATGCTATTGTTCAGTATTTCAATATTTTAAAGACAACAAGCTAACTAAACCAAAGACTACAGTGGCAAGGAACCAAAAGTCCCATCAAGACAAAAAAGTGGAATAAAAATTATTAATTTGGCATAGTGTATTATATGGGTTGGATGTGTGTAATATGAGAAAATCAGGTGTTTAAAATTCATTACAGATCAAATATGTATTTATTATGATGGTAAATCAAAGTGCCACAGATTTAGACATTATTTTAAATGTCACTCTGAAAATGTAGTGTATAAAAATGCATTTGGTTTGTATTTTCATTGGAGCAAATAAAAACCTTTTACTTGCAATGAAATCTAAGTTTTAGTACTTTCCAAAGCTGAACATTGTTATACTGTATTATTTGATTTTGACATTTACATGCTAATAGAATGTACGAAATGACATGTTTTCCAACCTTTCAGAAAAAATCATGTGGCCATGCCATTGATAAATTTGAAGATGCAGTAAAGCTTAAGAGGAACCAGATCATCCAGACTGCGATGGGGGAGGAATGAAGAGGTTCATTGAGAGCATTTAGCTGTGGTCCTTTTATTGACCTCGCTCTTTTGTTTTCGTTCATTTGTATGTCAAGGAAAACTCTGTTCTCTTTAAATGTTATCTGTGTTTTAAATCTTTGTTCTGTCACTTGTGAAAGTTGATTTTATTACACACATTCTTCTTGCTTTTATAGTATTTATTTTAAAATGAGAAAAATAAAAAAGTATACTCTCCCATGATCTCTGTGAAATTCTTTCTGCAACCTTGTGTCTTTGCTGTCCAAAAATAAGGATTTGGTGAGTTCCTTGTATTTGTAATGGGGAGTTCTGGGAATCACTGCAGATTTTGCATTTCTCCTGTCCAGAACACCCCAAAGGTCTATTGATTTGAAAATCAGTTGTCTGTGGAGGCCAATTAAGCATAATCAACTACTACACAATATATTGTTTCAGCATCAATATTGCAATGTGCACATCTCCAGTAGTCATATTGCAGGATATGCAATGTTGACTTCTGGATTAGAGGAGGAGCCACAGTTCAGAACACATGAGATTAATGGAGTCGCTGCAGAGTTTAAGCATAACAGAGTGAAAGTTTATTATTTGGATGTGTTTTTGAGACCTATGACTATGAGAATTTTTAAAAGCATTCAGGCATAATAAATTGTACCATTTGATTTATGGAATTGTTTATACAGTGAAGATTATGCAGTATTAGACTTTTATTTTTGTATTTTTTGCTCCATTGTATTTGTCTATGCTTGTATATTGTTTGTATATTTTATGCATGATTCACTCCACTACAGTCGTCCCAATCAATCAAAAATGATCAATTCTTTACAAATAGAGCTATTCAAGTCATCCTGTGAAATTGTATTCATATTGCAATATAGCAGAAAAACAAAATATTGCAATGCTAGATTTTTCCATTATGGTATCCCTATAACAAACTCATATCATGTTCAGGAATCCAGTTTGAGATTACTTCTGACAATAGTTAAACTTTGTCTGATCATCTGCTTCAGGGTTTGATATGTTGTGTGCTCAAAGATGCTCTTGCAAACTTGGGTGCACACAAGTGATTATTTGCTGTGACATTTGGCATAAACAAGTTGCTGATTTTTCTCATTGGTTATTTTCTTGTTTTTTTTCTAGAGCATTAAATCATTGTAAGTGATGGTTGTGCTTAAAAATTCCATTACATCAGTGACTTCTGAAATGCTTTATTAGACATTAAGGTTAACATGCGATTATGCATGTTTACCTAATGTAGCAGTTGAGTGAATTTATCTTTCTACTTGTGCTCCACTCTGAAATATTATCTGTGTAATGAGATTAAACACTTGATTTTGTAAGTATTGAATAATATTATGTAATAATGAATTGAATAATAATAACATTTTATCTTGCAATTCTTTGTATTTGCTGCACATTCAGTTGGCATTTTTGTGATTACAAAAAAAAAAAAAGGTGGATGGTTGGATATTTCATGAAAGGTGTTGGTTATGCACTGTGCGTCATGTTTCGTCTGTACCAGTCATGCGTAATCTTGCGCTCATTGTTAGTTGGACACGGACTGCGCGCACACACACCGGTCAGGGATAAATGTTAAACCAGCCCACCTATTCTTCTAACACAGCACAACTTTTCAAGTAACAGCAGCTATCGTGATCAGATGCTGTTTGCGTTTTTGATTGACAATCTGCATCACTTATTCCAGTTGTTGGGCAGCGCGTGTGATTTATTCCTGACCTGCATCCTGGGACCCTTCAGTTCAGCATCTGATAGCGACGCACAGCCAGTGCCTTGCGCAAATGATATTGTTCTGGGGTTGCCCTGAATCGGAATCGCGTAGATCCTGGCAGAAATGAAAATTACATTCGGTTTCGTGGTGGTCGGCGGGGGTCTGACGGGTGTCCTCAGTTTCAGCTGTTTAGCGCTCGCCATTGGGACTGAATATTGGTACATCATTGAAGACCAGCGCACGAACCACACCAACCCGGAGCGCAGCAACTCGGGACTTTGGGGAGTTACAGAAGGTATGGTGGCGCTCATTTTCATACTCACGTCTTTGCTAGCAACTGTTAATTAGCTCTGATCAAAAGTACGATATTTATTTTACTAATGGTGCTTTGCTAGCTTTTCCCTCGTTATTACAGTTCGTTTGAGCAACGAATGCGCGGTACTCACTGAGTGAAATATCATTTATGTGGGTGAAAATGTATGTGAAAACTTTTCCTTATTATTATTATTATTATTATTATTATTATTATTATTATTATTAACCAGGTTGTATTAGTATTCTTTAAAAGAGTAACGTTAAACATAGTCTTGGCTGATAAATGTATTTTAGACTAACGTTATTGTTTACGCTAACGTACGATAACGGTGTTCAGGCTAACGTTAACTTGTAGTAACGCCATTGTTCATTTTCGTCAATCTACTTCAGAATTAAGCATTTAAACAAAGTAAAATATACACACCAATTTCATTTGTCAGAAACGTTTATGGCATATTGACGATTCGTTAAGTAAAAAAAAAAATGCTTTTTATAATATCAATTAAGTATTTTCTATGCTGACATATTAAATATCGTGTGTCGATGTACGCGCTTAGTCAGCGATCTAGCACCTGTTGCTATGGTTACCTCTTGATTCTGTCATATTTAACGCGGTGTAGACTAGCTTACCTAAATATGTCACTAAAACATTGTTTGAAGACGTTGCTTTAAAATATGCTATATTTAGAAGCAAAAATGGTTGTTGTACTACAAGGACGGTCATAATTGCACCATGACGATTGCTTTTGTGTTTTTTGACCGCAGATGAAAAAAGTAATTCAGAAAACACTGGATATTCAGAATCAGAAAGACAGATGGAAAGTGAGTGTTTTAAAGCTTTTTCTTAAAGACAAAGACATTAAGTCTGTATAAAAAACTGTTAATGTACTACTTAAATCAATCTTTACCACCAAATTAGTGACTATTAAGAGTCATAAATGTGTGTATTAGTATATTAGTTGGTGTTTCTGTAAGTCATGTTTGGCTTTACCACTAAATTGGTTACTATTAAGAGTCATAATCTTTGTATTAATATGGCTGACACATTAGTTGGTGTTTCTATAAGTCATTTCTGTTTGGCTTTAACAGCTAGGCCTATAATTTTCTTGATTCAGTCATGCACCGCGTGATTGCCATCTTACTGCCCCTGAGTCTGGTGATGCTGGTGTTTGGAGGTATCTGTGGTCTTGTCAGTTCCCTAGCCAGAAGCCGGGCACTCCTGATTGGATCTGCTTCATATTTCCTCTTGTGCAGTAAGTGTGACCCTCTGAATGCCATGGTTTGTTGTTCAGTAATGCTGTTATAAAATTAAAAGATCGACTAAAAAACAAGACATTCCCCTACTTTTAAGGTTGTCTATGAAAGCCATTCTGTGAAGTTAATGTGTTATTAAATTTAAACTGAAGCCAAACATATACTTGATAAACTATCATACTTTTCATTGTGATTACTTCACATGTTGACGAGATACTGTTAACAAATTCCTGTAGAATCTACATTAACTTACTGGCAGCAGTTTGCCAGTAACTTACTGTAAATCAATTACAGCAAAAATACTATACTTACATTTACAGCACCATTTATCTTACTGTATATGTATTTACAGTATGGTATGTATATCTTTAATGTAAAATATATAGTAATTTTCACAATGCAACTTTAAAATACAGTAACAAACTGCATAACTGTCCTACAGTGAAATACAGGTCATATTACAGTTAAATATTATGTCATTTACAAAAATTGTTAACATAAACTTGACTCATTATAAGCAGATGGTTTCCACTGCTGTTTTTATTTTGTGCGAATTTTGAAAAACATATTCACATATTCATCTGATTGTAACTTTTAGCAGTGTGGACGACATTTGGATGTTCATCATTACACTACTGCAGCTTCTTTTTACTAAAATTTCTGGCCGATGGTTGCTGTGGCAGTGAGCGGGGTTGACACAGATGTGGGAATTACATTAGTTAGTGCTCATCTTTCACCATCCATGTTTTGATTTCAACAAATCAGCTTGTGCAAATGAAAAAAAACAATCATTATGCATGACCCCAACAGCATGCTGGTCTTTAGCACAGGCATTAGCTTATATGTTTAATTAAAAAAAAAACATAATTCTGTATTAATTCAAATAAACACACTGTACATTTGTTTTTTGTAAATGAACAGTTTCTGTATTTTATATTTTCAGTTTATTTACGATTGACACTTGCATTATGGGATGCTGATCTCTGCTCTGTCGACTTTTGATGTTGAAAATTTAGCTCTACAGTTTAACAAAGTGACATTTATTGACATTTTAGTAGTTTGAAATAATGTCATGCGTAAGAAATGATATATAGAGAAATAAGTCTGTAAAATAACAGAAAATGTACTGCCAGTTTATTACAAGGTTATTGTATTGTAATATACAGCACCAACCCAGATAATATATTACTTTAAACTATTAAAAATGTTATTTAAAAAAACTTTTTACAACTTTTCAAGGTTAAAAGTTGTTGGAAGAAAGATCAAGGTCCCATAATGCAATTGAAAAGCATAAATAAATGGGGAAAAATAATAAATGAAAACATGAATCACAAAATATGGAAAACTGATAAATTATGAATTTTCTTTTTACAGTGCACAGTCTGCACACAAACCAACACTAAACCAAACTATTTAGGCTTTTGGAAAACTCCTACTGTAAGTGGTTACGTTGACCATAAAAATACTAATGACTGATTCCTCAACGCGTCTGAAGTATGTATGTATCTATGGGATATTATATAAGAAGCACCACAACATAATAGAACTAATATAAGCAAGTCTCACACATGCACTCATAATAGCTTACACTATTAGACTGTTCTTGATCCTAAAGCTGTATGAAGACCGATTGGGTCCACCAGAGTTCAACAAAATCAAGTTTAAACATTGTGCAGTTCTCTGAATGACATTGAAAAACCGGAAAGCTGAACACATTATTCACCTAGAGTAATTGTTATGTCAGAGTCTTATGGGACTGAAGTTATTGTGGTTCATTGTTTTCTTCTCGTGAAATTGATAGCATAATAGAGAACAACCCCCCAGCTATTTCTGTGATTGAACTCGTAATCTTGAGGTGAATGGGAAAGGTGAAACCAAAAAAGATTAGGCTAGATTTATGTGAAGGATAATATAACCCTCATTTATTCTGACCATACATCACTCTATAATTGAAATGCAATTTTATTGCTTTTGTTCTACACGGAACGCATTTACGAACAGAAGACTATAGAATAATAATCCATGCTGAGTACAACCAGAGCTCATTTTCAGAGACCTCTAAAAGCCCAAAACAACTAAAAGGCATAGTTCACCCAAAAATTAAAATGAATTTTTTCATGTCCTGTATATACCATTAACTTTCATAATTTTTTTTTTCCTACTGGCAGTAAATAGGTGGTGAGATCTTTTTGGTTACTGACATTCTCCCAAATATCTTTCTTTTTGTTCAGCAGAACAAAGAAATGTATAGTTTGAAACAGCCTGGGTGGGTAAATTATGGCAGATTTTTCATTTTTGGGAGAACTATCTTTTTTAGTATCAAAGGCTGGATAATTTTGCTTTGATCTTCATACAGAAATGCATTGAGATTGTTGAGACGTATCACCAAACAGTATCTGAGAATGTCCTCTCACTATGTAGCCTGAAGGCATATGACTCGAATAAAGGTTTCCTTGAAGGAGGCGGCCATAGAATTTGTCACCGTGGTAATAAGGAGCATATGACTAGTGTTTGACACTGTGAATAGAAATATAAACGAGAGGGTTGGCATCACTCTTGTTATTTGCATAAGGTGACCATACATCCTCTTTTTCCCAGAGATGTCCTCTTTTTTGGGACAAATGAAATGCAGCAATTCTAAATCTCCTAAAGTGTCTGGGATACACCTTTTGCTTTCTACAGTTGTCAATAATGGTATGTGTTCTTGCAGTACTTTAACCATTCTCTTTAGAACAGACCTTTTTGCATGCTGCCATTGGTCGGTCATGTCCAGTACATACGCAAACATTGGCCAGCAGCAAAGCAACAGTAGCAGCTTTTACCTGTCAGTGTGTGCACATGGCTCCTGAATAGCATAAAAGTGAAATGGTGGATTTGTCCCGTTTGTTTTTTTGTATTCAACAGATTTTTTATTTTACTTTAAAGGTGCCGTATGTAGGATACACAGCCAAGATTCAAAACATTGGAAAGGTTTTGTTTCACCCGGCCCCTCCTCCAATGAATCCATGCAAATGCAGGTTGCCAAATTGATGACGCCAACAGGAGGGATTGTGCCTGACAATCAAGTCTTGCAATGTATGCTGCTCAGCTAATGTTTACACTTGTAATATTTATGTTATTTGCTTGATTATAAAAATCTCCATGTAGATTTTTATTACTGAATCTGCATCTCATTTTGGAATCTGCTACTGTTCTCTGGAGGTCACGTTTTTGGCCGCCCCACATGTATTGAGGGTGCCTTCATGACTGAAATGAAATGCGCTGTGTTTTTTTATTTCAAAATATAATTGGGTAAACTGGCAGCGGGTGGGTTATAGAGACCAGAACAAAGACAGACATTTTGACACGGAATGTGTATATTCAAAGGAAAATAACTGATTTTTGTTTTTCAGATAAACAAGTATGTTCACTTAGCACAGGGGTTCTCAAACCCGGCCCTGGAGGTCCGGTGTCCTGCAGATTGTAGCTCCAACTTGCCTCAACACACCTGCAAGGGTGTTTCTAGAAAGCCTAGTAAGAGCTTGATTAGCTAGCCCAGGTTTGTCTGATTGGGGTTGGAGCTAAAATCTGCAGGACACCGGACCTCCAGAACTGAGATTTAGAACCCCTGCTATAACAATAACATAGTATTTACAACCAACGCCCCCTCCGGCCCTTCCGCGACAACCCCCCCCCCCCCCCTTTTTTTTTTTGACTGAAATATGGTCAAGGCGACATGGTAGCCCACGGTTAGCACTGTTGCCTCACAGCAAGGAGGTCACTGGTTCAAGTCCTGGCTGGATAAGTTGGCATTTCTGTGTGGAGTTAGCATGTTCTCCCCGTGTTCGCATGGGTTTCCTCCTGGTGCTCCGGTTTCCCCCACAGTCCAACGACATGCGCTATAGGTGAATTGAATAAACTAAATTAGACGTAGTCTATGTGTGTGAATGAGTATGTATGGATGTTTCCCGGTACTAGGTTGCAGCTGGAAGGGCATCCGTTGTGTAAAACATATGTTGGATAAGTTGGCGGTTCATTTCACTGTGGCAACCCCTGATGAATAAAGGGACTAAGCCGAAGGAAAATTAATGAAATATGGTCACCCTATATTTGCACTCACTTGCCATTTTATTAGGACATTAAGACAACATATCTGCTGCAACTGTGTGATGCTACCACATAAATATAGGCCAAAATGTCTAAGAAATCTTTTCAGCACCCTGTTGAATCTGAGATCAAGCAGTAAGGTAGTTTTGAAGGCAAAAGGGGTCCGAACCCATTTGAGCAAGATGGCCCATCATTTTGACATACCCTCTGTTTTTTGTATCTTATTACAGACAAGAACATAGAGAAAATGTAAATACAATTTTCAGGGAATCGTTTTACATCAGGAAATTGTATTTTATTAATGTTCTTCCATTCATATTTATGTAAATCAGTGCATCCGTTTACCAGGCTGTGATTTACAAAAAAAACCAAAAAACAATCAGTTGTTCCTGGATACTAACTGTTTGTTCTAAATGAACCAGCAAATGTAAGATCAAGTCGGCCTGTTCCCGTCTAGACTCTCTGGCATGCTAATTAGAAACCGTGTTACTCTTTCTCTTTATTGGCTCTTAATTTTATGTGCATATTATGGCTGATGTACAAATCCATTCTCATTTTGTCAGTGTTTAATTAGATGTGTTTTCTGCTGATGTACATCAGCACATTCTGTTTTAATGAAGATTTGGTAATAATGGCTCACGTCTTGGACTCATCGGGCACACCAGGGTGCCACAGGAAGCTAGTTTGACTTCCACTCTATTTACATCCCCGATGCTGATGCTTCTCCTAAATCTGAGACAGCGGATGCCATAGATTTGTCATGTGTGTTTATGGCTCTCTGCACTTACTGTAAGAGCAGTGTTTAGGGAGGGGCTCTGCGTCTCACATATTTTTTTTGTATTCAGTTTTGGTTCAGTTGATTATATAATAAACTATAATAGTTTTTGGTAGCTCAGAATATTGGTTTATTAGACTAAATAGCTTGAATAAGCAGGAATAGGAGAGCTGGATTTAGGTGATTTACGTTGGTTGTAAAATATGTTACAGGCCTTTAAAACTGAAGCAATGGCTTATTCAAAATCTGTTTGGTTTTCACATTTGGGGTTTATTTGGATTTGATGAATATACCTGAATTTCTTTTTTCCATCTATATCTTATTGTGTTTTATTCAGCAGCTTAAAGAATAAATAGTTTTTACTAATACTGCTACATACATAGCTACATAATACATAGCTCTGTACATGTGTATAAATAATGCATTTGAATAATAAGTATATATTTTACATATATTTTAGAGGTTATCTCTTAAATAAGAATAAAAATAAATGTCAATTTGAGAGTAGTTTTGTGCTTTTATAAAAAAATAAAACAAAACCTGTTTGGGCACTTATGCCAAACTGTCGTAAGGTGAGAGAAAGGTTATTTTGCAAATAAAATATTTTAAATAAGAGCTTAAATAAGCAGGAATAGGAGAGCTGGATTTAGATGATTTACTTAAGTTGTAAAATATGTTGCAGGCATTTAAAACTGAATCAATGGCTTCGGTTTTCACATCAGGGTTCATTCGGATTTGATGAACATACCTTATTTTTTTTCCATCAATACGTTATCGTGTTTTAATCAGCAGCTTAAAGAGTAAAGGTGGAAACAATTATAATCTTATGAACATTGACTTTACTTCATTTAACCAATTTTTATTAGAAAAAAAAGTGACAAATATTGTTATAAAGAAATTACAAAAACTTTGGAAGAAATTATTATATAAAAAAATAATATTTTTTTACTCAAACACTTAAGAAATCTTACATCCAGAGAAACCAAGATAATTCAAGTGGTCTATTAATTTTCTAATAGCTGTGTACATGTGTATAAATAATGTATATTAATAATAATAATAATAATATATATAAATATATATATATTCATTCATTTTCTTTTCGGCTTAGTCCCTCCATTAATCTGGGGTCGTTAGTGTCTGGAATGAACCGCCAACCTTCTTGCTGTGAGGCGATCGTGCTACCCACTGCGCCACTGTGAGGCCCTATATATATATATATATATATATATATATATATATATATATGTATGTATGTATATATGTATATATATATATATATATATATATAATACATATTTTATATTATACATATAATATATAAAATACATTTTGCTCAGACATTTGTTTTTGCAATCATTGTCTGATTACTTTCTGATGTCACTTTGTGTTTAAAAACATTTTAAATTAATTATTATTTTTTTATTCTAGTTATTATTAACCATTGGGGTAAATGGCAAAGCACACTTATAAAGCATTTCATGAGAAGAATCTTATCTAGGCACTAAATACCAGCATACCAGAATCATCAAAAGCTGCCTAGATTAGATTTTATTCATAATGCCTAAATAAAGATATGAACATGTCAATAATAATGCCACCGGAGCCCACACTCATCAAACAATGTGTCTCAACGATTAAAGAAGCTGCAGAGAATCATGATGATAACATTACCTGACTTTAGACGTCCTGTTATTAAATTAATATTTTATAATCCATCTACAACAGAGTAAAGAATGTCTTGTAACCTCAGACAGAACAGCAGGTTGTAGTTTAATGATGCTTAATTGGTCTTGTTTGTGTGGGTGGATTGACGCGTGCTTGTGCATGTGTTGTCAGGTCTTCTGACTCTCTCTGGAGTGAGCTTGTACATCAGGTACTCTCAGAAGGCTCTGGAAGAGACCGAGCGGCGGATGGGCAGAGAACAGATGGCTCAGGTGCACACGTCCTTTGGCTGGTCAATGGGAATGGCCTGGATCTCCTTTCTGTTGGAGGTGATGACTGGCCTCCTGCTGCTGCTGGCTGTCAGGCTGGTGCCTTTAACCCAGTATGAAGACTCTGTCGCTCCCATATAGAGCAGGTTCAACACCTCTTTGCACCATACGTGTCCATTTCATGCAAGGTAGATGGAGTTGGTCAAGGTAAGATCTACTCTTTGTGTAATATCATCAGCAAAAATGCTGAATCTACACACATTGGCCCAAAGTTTGGACAGACCTGTTTACTTCTGTTTTCAAAGTATGCCACATTTTAGACTGATAAAAAATAACCCCTTAAAAATATAGATTCTTTATTGGAATTGATCAGAAGAACCTTTAACATCTATAGAACTTTTTTATTGCTCGAAAGCATCATTTATAGTAGAAACATGTTCTTTTAAATTATTAAAATGGTTATTAAAATGGTTAAAATGTTACTCTTTAGTAATAGGTAATTTTGAAGTTGTTCTATGGGATTCCTGTGGAAAATTATGAGACGCTGCTTTGCTGACATTAATATAGCAAAGAATAATGAGTATTTTGGGGCAAAACTGTCTGTGATCCTTAAATACACTCTAAAAACAGAATTGGGTCAAATATGGACAAACCCAACTGTTGTGTATAAAAATGTCATTTAAATTTAATAAAACATTTTTTTTCCTGGTACCTTTATTTTCAAGAGTTTAAACCATATACTCTTAAAATTAAAGGGCTTTAGTGGCATCTTTGGTTCCATGAAGATTCTGTAATGTCATTGCACTAAACTTAAACAAACAAACAAAAAAAAAACGTAAAAAAAAATAAAAGAATATTCGAAAAGTTTTTTTTTTGCACTGGTGATACAAAAGTTGGCGAAGCGGTGGCGCAGTGGGTAGCACAATCGCCTCACAGCAAGAAGGTCGCTGGTTCAAGCCTCGGCTGGGTCAGTTGGCATTTCTGTGTGGAGTTTGCATGTTCTCCCCGTGTTTGCGTGGGTTTCCTCCGGGTGCTCTGGTTTCCCCCACAAGTACAAAGACATGCGGTACAGGTGAATTGGGTAAGCTAAATTGTCTGTAGTGTATGTGTGGGAATGAGTGCGTATGGATGTCTCCCAGTGATGGGTTGCAGATGTAAGGGCCTCCGCTGTGTAAAACATATGCTGGATAAGTTGGCGGTTCATTCCGCTGTTTAGATTAATAAAGGGACTAAGCCGAAAAGAAAATGAATGAATGATTCAAAAGTTCTTTGGATGCTGCACTGCAAAAATTTTGTGATTCATGTTTTTATTGTTAATTTTCCCCATTTATTTATGCTCTTAAATTGCATGATGGCACCTTGATCATTCTTCCAACAACTTTTAACCTTAAAAAGTTTGAAAAAGTGACTTTTATCAACATATTTAATAGTTTAAAGTGATGTATTTTTTGGGTTGGTGTTGTATATTACGATACAAAAACATTGTAACAAACTGCCAGTACATTTTCTGTTATTTTACAGATTTATTTCTCTAAATATTGTTTATACAATTATAATATTTCAAATTACTAAAATGTCAATAAAAATCACTTCGTTAAACTGTAGGGTTGAATTTTCAACATCAAACGCATCAACATAATGCAATTCACAACCAGAAATAAACAGAAAACTGTTTGAATCACAAACTTCTGAATCACAAAATACAGAAACTGTTAAGTAACAAATATATTTTAGTGTAAAAGTAATTTTTTTTACTTCTGTGGAACAAATGGTGTCAATAAAGAATCATTAAAATAGTATTTTCAAACTAACAAAAATTGTTCTTTGAAGTACTTTTAAGCGAAAGGTTCTTTTGAGGAGCCAAAAATTGTTCTTCTTTGCCATCACTACCAAAAAAAGGCTTTTTTGTTTTGTATAAACTGCTATGGAAATAAACTGAACTGTCAATAAAGGCTACATTGTCTTCAACTAAAACTACATGTGTGCTGTATGTAAAACATGTTTGCAAATAAAAAGTCCCCTTTAAGTCATGATCATTTGAAGGGTTCTTTGATTTGTGGCCGGATAGCATCAGCCTGAAATGGCTTAATGTGGTTTATAACTTTAAAAGGCAACTTGAAAATAAAAGTAATTTCATTAAGTATACTGCACATTTATGCCAAGTTTTTGCTTATGGTGTACTGTGAATGAGTGTTCACTTTCTGCTGTTTTTGTTGTAATGTATTATATGGTTCTTAGAGTGCAATTTTATTTTTATTTTCTATTCGAATGAGCAGCTAGAAGTTGCAAATGCATTTCAAAATAAGAGTCCCTTTGTATTCCGGTCTTGTTTATAATTTAAAGGTCAACATATTGTTTTCTGGTATATCAGTAATTGCAAAATAATCTGTATCCAATATTCAGTTGAATGTTTAGAATATAATTCCAGAAAAATAAGCATTTAAAAATACTATTTTGTTGTAAATGTTTTCTTTTATCCCCTTATTATGGAAAAATTTAATTATGGAGGCTGTAATAAAATATGTACCTAACATTAATATGGCACCCCCACCCTACTTATGTAGTATTTTATTAGAAATGTACAATTTAAAAAAATGCAAAACGCAGATTTCAGCATTAGCGTCTGCAGTAGCATTAGTCAAGTTTATTATTAAAGCATAAGGAAATCATAAAAAGGCATCTTTACACAACAGAAGCCAAACATGAATCTACTAAATTATGAATTTACGGTGGCTCAGTGGTTAGCACTGTCGCCTCACAGCAAGAAGACTGCTGGTTTGAGTCCCGGCAGGGCCAGTTGGCATTTCTGTCTGGAGTTCTGAGCCGGAATTTCCTCCGGGTGCTCCAGTTTCCCCTACAGTCCAAAGACATGTGCTATAGGTGAATTGAATAAACTAAATTGGCCGTAGTGTATGTGTGTGAATGTGAGAGTGTATGGGTGTTTCCCAGTACTGGGTTGCGGCTGGTTGCGCTGTGGCGACCCCTGGTAAATAAGGGACTAAGCCTAAGGAAAATGAATGAATGAATCATTGTTTAATGCACACTTAATTCTGAGCAGACAGAGACCTGCATAGGGGCACATTAAATCGGCTGTGTAAAGATGAGTTGAGAAAACTAGAACCAGAAACCAGGTGAAAAGGAAAGCAAAAATCAAAGCCTACGTTTAAAGATTTTCAAACCTACTGTAAATATTCTTATCTGCAAAACTTCAAACATGATCATGAAAAACATCTCTTTTTGAGCAGAAGTGAGGAGCTGGCCAACCAAATACCTTTTTTACAAATGTTAATCTCATTTAATTATTTTTTTATTCTCTGAGTTCTATTATGTGTACTGGGTGATCTGATTATGACTGGTTCATTTTCATATCTTTTGTTGATAATTGCTACTTTAATTGCTGATAAATCTGCATTTGTGATGTATTCTCTTTTACGCCGGGCTCCTGCTTTCCAGTCAACGTGTTTTGCTGCTTTGCTATTTGCGTTATTACCCTTCGGTTCTCATTACGAATAGAGCATGAAAAAGAAATGTGGCGTAACTGTTTTTGTAAAACTGCATGTTTTACATTGTTCATTAAATGTGCAGTTTATGAAAAAACCTTTTCGAATGAAATTCATTTACATTTGCATCATCATTTCTTTAATAATGTATATGAACTGAAATGTTCTTTGATGTCCCTATTCTTTTTGTATCTGTAATTTATTTACACAGGTCAGACTCTGCTAGCATTAATCATATCTGATCATAGTTATTTGTCTCCTCATTTCTATTCTTCAAACTTGAAGAAGCATATTTAATTTTCAATTACAATACAGGGACATCCCATACTGTGAATGCTATGTAAATGCTTTTTTTTGAAAATGCTTGCTTGTTCGACTTTCAACACATGAATCTTATTTAAATTTGTTTCTTGAGTGCTTTGAGCTTTGATAAGTGCTCATGTCTAGTTGTTTCAGCTATCAAGGGGGTGTTGCAAAAAGTGAATGCATTTTGGCATGTTCGGCGGTTTACTAGGCTGGCGTTTTGGGAACTTTTTAAAGTGCAGGGTTTAGAGAATAAATAAACTACAAAAACATGATTTTGTAAACTCAATGATGTCATGGATATGATGTTCACCAATATAACAGTTGTGTACTATACTATTAGCTCATCCCTATGCCCTAATCCTTGTGAAGTGTTTACCTTCCAGAATGACCACTTCGAAGGGTTTAGGGCACAGGTGTCAAAGCCAGTTCCTGGAGGGCCGCAGCTCTGCACAGTTTAGTTCTAACCCTAATTAAACACACCTGATCAAACTAATTGAGTGCTTTAGGCTTGTTTGATACCTACAGATAGGTGTGTTGAAGCAGGGCTGGAACTAAACTCTGCAGGGCTCCTGCCCTCCAGGAATTGACTTTGACACCCCTGGTTTAGGGCATATAGGGATGAGCCCTTCTAAATGAAATGCAGTGTGTGATACCAAACAACCTCCCAACGCAACGGGTGATTGGGGTCAGAAGTGTCCATCAGTTGTACCCTTCGAAATCCATCATTCCAAAGAGTCTTTCAAAGTGGCCTATTAATAAATTACCTTTTATTAATAAATTAGATGTAATTTAAATAAATACTTACATTTAATTGACTGAAGCGTGTGTCACACAAATTAACATTACTGAAAAACATAGTAAACTAACATTACTAGTACAGTAAACTACTAGTACAGTAAACTAACATTACCCCTCTGTCAGGCAGTGACTTTGGACAAAATATTTGTTTTTACGATAACTACTTACTACAATAGTAACTTCTCACTAGATATGCCATCAAAAGTGGAAAATGTTGGTTAAAACATACATTTACACATTTACATCAAAGTGGCAATTCAAGACGCTATGTTGATTTTTATTTTTAGTTCACTCTCTGAAATAGAATGCATAGGATTGTGGGATATTGAAGGCACCAAAGGATACATCTATGCATTGCTGTCTTGTAAATTTGTTCAGAAGAAGGTATCTTAGGAGACTGTAAGTGAAGCAGAATTTGCGTTCAGACATGCATTGATGCCTTCCATCCTTTGATTGTTGCCTTTGAAAGCAGCAATTTTGACATTTCAGACACAGCCTATATAGAACTTACATTTCTGAACTAAAGAAATCTGAATTTTCATCAGTGACATTTATACTAAACTAAACAGAAGCAGTTTTCATTTAACTATAACTACACCAGTATTCTACACTACTCTCGTCCCTGCTTGAATTGTCAACGCTATCTCATGGCAATTTGTAATTTGATTTAATGGCTATTTCGTATGAATTCGTATGTTCACATTGGTAGTTTACAATTTGCTTGTCCCTCAATGACGGTTGGGTTTAGGGGCGGGGTTCAGTGCCACGCCTCTTTTTAAAAGTCATACATTTTCATACGGCTGAACTCGTACGAATTCAGACGAATTAGCCACTAAACTGACGAAACGTAAACTAGTTTCGTTTCCTTGTGAGATCAGGCTGAAATTGCTGGAATGTTCCACAATTTGAAATATTATTGCTTTTTATTCTAAGTTCCTTATCTATGTTATGCTGCTATTGTAAAAAGCGCAATATAAATAAAGATGAATTAAAATTGTATTGAATTTTCTAATGGTTGGGAAGTTCAAATTGAACTAAATGTGTGTAATATGTGATTCTAGATACTATTTTTGGAGTTGTGTTCGCTGCCTCATATACCTACTACACATGCAAATCAGTGGGTGGAGCTAAACAGACAAACGTGTAGAAGTAGTAAGAAGTTCATGGGTGGAGTTTAGACACAATATTACATAATAAAGTGGCACGTTCCACAGTCTGTCATTTGGGAGGATTGACTTTAATATTAACCGTTTTTAAACAGAGAAGGTCTTGATTTCTGAAACCTGCAGGTTTTTTATTATAGTACAATGACCTCTAATATTTTAAAGGATTTTTGATTTCTTAGGTAATGACCCATTTAAATCTTAATTGAAGTACAATGGGTGAAGGCATTACATTGTTTTTGTGAAACCAAAGGTGACACTCACAATGGTTACAATAACAGAAGAAAATGTGACTCACGGTAGTGACTCTGAAGAATTAAGGTGCTTCTGGCACCACCGGCTGAATTTACTGTATGAATGGTTAAGAGTGTAGGTCCTTAAACAAAAGCACAGCGGTGGGTTTAATTTTTTTTCTCTGCTGGATAACAGGGCTCTACTTTTACACTTTCAGAAGGTGAGGAGCTCCAGCAGAGGCAAGAAATCTGAATCATTCAAGTTCATTTTCAGGTGTGGAAAAAGAAAATTGAACAAGTGAATAAGGAGCTTTTTTTTTTTCATTCGGGCAAAATATTGCCTGTTTTCAGAGCTGAAATTGATTATTGTTCATTTGCAGTATTGTTTGTGCAAACGACAGCTATTTAATTTAAAGACCAGACTGGTCTGAAAGCACAGATTTCCTCTTAACTACTGCATCCTCGAACAGATGTAGTTGGATTATTCACAAAACATGAGTTGTGTGTTTTTGCCATGTCTATTTTTGACTTCACAGATGAATACGTTGAGCTCAGTAATGGCACTGGCTGAATAATTTTGAATTTGTGTTGGAGCCGGAGTGTTTTTGTGGCCTCCTCCATAAGTAGCTGATTAGTCCACCCCATCAATCGCACACGAGCCCTAGTGGACCACCAAGGCTGAAATTAGTGCTCCTTTGGTCTGGCCTTGCGGCTTATTCACTCCATAAAAGCACATGGCAGTATTTTTTCATCGTGAGATGTTTTGCTCATTATATGCAGTCTTATCGGTGGGCCTATTGATTCCATGGTATTTATGCAACAACATGCAGCACATATTTTTCTTTACGGAAACTATTAATTAATCCCAGCGAGATGAAAAATCAAATTGAGGCAAACAGGTGATAGTCACAAAGCTACTCATATAGTGTCCACATTTCAACACAAAACCCCTCAAACTGTATCTATATATGACAACTTTTTTAGAAAATATTTAGAATCATTTTTATTGTTAAATCTGATTAATAAAATTTAGAATTAATTTATAAACTGCAAAAATTATATTACTGCTTTATATAATGAATGTGGCACACACCATTTATTGCTTAATTATGTTTTTTTTATTAAAACATTGATTAAATCTATTTTACACACAGTAAATCAGCATGATGTTGTTGTCTGAATATTAGATAAAAACAAAATTTAACCAACAATAAATGTAGTTTGTATTTTTTTTAACAACTAACCCAGCAGGGGTGCCAAACCCTTTTCTTATGACGGGCCAAAACCCAAACTTGATTGAGGGCTGTGGGCTGAAAGTAAAAATACCAAACTGTATTACATTAAAGTTTCCATGAGTAATTTCCTAATTTATTTCCTAATATTTAAAAATATCTACAAAATGCTTTACATTATATTAACTAATGCAGTATATTTTAAAAAAAAAACATTATAATGAACTTATTGCAGTAGAAACATAAACAAACTTCTTAATAACACAATGGAGTTCAATGCTGAATACATTAAGCTGCACCTGCCTTTGCCTTGATTGTCTTGTGCATTGCCCTCTGTCCGTGGAGTGACAGTATTTACATTTTAAACAATCAGATTCATTTACGAAACAAAATGTTACATAAAATTTCGAAATGACGACCTGTTATAGATACTCGCCCATTCTCCCACTCTTCTAAAATGGGATGGTGGGCCAAATCAAACGTTAGCATGGGCCAACTTTGGCCCACGAGCTCTAGTTTGGGCATCTCTGAACTAAACAGTTTTGGTCCCTTCATGCAGGAAGTCAGTTAATTATAAGCTTGATGATGTGAGAATGAAAATTTGCTCAACTGTCATGAAAATGTCAAAAAGTAAAATCAACAAATAAAAACCCTCAACCTTCTTTAACTCTCTAAAAATATATACCTTTTTATTTTAGAATAACATAACCCCTGTCAAAAGAACTTTTACCAGTTCTCTTTATTAAGTAAAAAAACACTTCTAAATTAGAAATGACATAAAACATGCCATTTTCTTCACAGGTTTTGTTAAAATCACCCACACATTGAGTGCAGGAAATATATATATTTAATGTAGTTGAATTATGCACTCTCTGCAAGGCAAAACAAGTCAGTGATGACATTGTATAGAATGTCTCTAAATATATATGTACTTTGAAAGTCTCAGTAAATAAGCATACAAAATAAATGACATGCCAAGGATATGTCTTTTAAGAATAAAGCGAGACTAGGTCGTGGCCCTGAGCCTTCTACGAGACACACTGAAGTAAATCAGCACACCGCTTTGTCTCTCTAATGGGGAACTTTTATATAACACTCCATAAAAATGGTAAAAACTCACCTTACTGGATCTTATTAAAATCCTTAAACTGCTTTTGGTGCTCAGGGAATGCAATTAATCAAGATTTAGAATTAATCACGAGTTTATTGTCGGAAACCATTACATTTGTTTGCGTGTTTGTATAAAATACGCACACACACACCAAACAGGCATGCTTTACCTCTTACCACTGACCTTAAAGGATAATTTCATTAAACTTTAAACTGAAATTTTATTAAACACACACAGTCTTATCTGCCAAATTAATGGGACCTTTCATAGATGTAAGGATTTACTGAAGTCACGATCCGATTCAGTTCATTATTTTCATTTAGCGACTTAATTTTCTCAATTTTTTTTTACTCACTGAGATTGAAAACATTTAAAAGTGAATAAAAAGGTGTCCCTTTATTACACGATTCCTGCGTGTTTCTTTGTGAAAATTTTTATATCACAAAACTAAATAAAAATTTTACAGCACACCCCAAATAAAATAAGTTGCACAAATAAAAAATATTACCAAAGGCTGTCTGTATACTGTACTTTAATCATGATAATCTGATAAGCCTGATCTCACGATGAAACGTCAGTATTTTACGTATTGTCAAAAAAATGGCTAATTCATTTAACTTAACAGTTATGAATGACGTATGAAAACATACCTCCAAACCGCATGAGGAAATTATAGGTTGCTGCTGGAGGTGGTGTAATGTTGATGATACACAGAGCAACTTTTTGAGCAATGTTGCTGGGCAACTTAATAATACTATAATAAATAAATAATACTATAAATAATACTATAAATGGCCAACCTGGTGAGACACGGGGTAACTAATTAGGGCAATGGGTTACAGAAACAATATTGTTGGCCACTCTTAATAGGAAAGTAGCCAAGCAACATTGCTCTGCAAAATTGCTTGGCAAAATTGCTGTGTATCATCAGCAATAGTGAGGCCAGCAGGTGGTGCTCAGCCTGTGGTCTGTGTGAGTCTTAATGCCCCAGTATAGTGATAGGGACTCTATACTGTCAGTGAGCATCGTTTTTTTTTAATGAGATGTTAAACCGAGGTCTTGACTCTCTGTGGTCATTAAAAGTCCCAGGATGTCCTTTGAAAACAGTAGGGATGTGTCCCCTGTATCTAGCTAAATTCACCCACTGGCCTCTATCCATCATTGCCTCTTAACCATCCCTATATCATAATTGGCTTCATCAGTCTGTCTCCTCTCCACCAATAAGCTGGTGTGTGCTCTGGCAAAATGGTTGCCGTCGCATCATCTTGGTGGAATGGTGTGCACTGGTGGTAATTGAGGAGACCCCCCCCCCCCCCAAAAAAAAACTGTAAAGTTCACAGAAAAGCACTATATTAATGTAAAGAATTATTATTAGTATCCCTATACCCATACTACTGATGAGATTGGACTAATGAATTGGAGTTAACTAAATCAAATTGTTGTGAGATATTGATTGCATGAGCAGTATTTAGTCCAAATTAGACAATAATTTTGCAAAAAGACAGAATGGTCTGACTTAAGATGTTTTATATAGCTTCACTTATCTAAAGGAAACAGCGGACAAGCTGAATGAGACGCGGATTCACTCTCTTTGGTGCTATGAACAACAGTGATAGTGTTTCCTGGGTTACCGCTGAAAACAAAGAAGCTCTGCACCATAGACTTCATCCTGCCTGATGAAGATGCATAAGCAGAAAATATAGTACAGGAACTGTAACATTACCAGGAGATTACTAATGCGCTCACTGTGAAAGCAGACCACTGCAGACGTAGGAGCATGTACAAGATCAGAACACAATGATGTCTACATAACATCTTGACACTGAATTCTTCCATTACGACCTCATTCTTGAGCATTAGAAATGAGGTCCAGGTACAGCACCTGTTGATGCCAGCAGTGTCAGCCCCAATAGAAAGTCAGAGGAAAAGAAAAGGGAAGCATTTCGAACAGAACATTGCAGAGTCGATCACTTATTTTTACATATTGTTAGTTTTTTTGTCACTTTTAGTAACACAAGAGATAAAAAGACGACCATAAACAACTTCTCTAGTTTAGGCTGCAGCAAGAAGTGAAAACCTGCCGCAAAACCAAGGTTAATGGCAACCATTGACAGCTCTTCCATGTAAGTAGACAATAAATATTTTGCACAGATAGCATATTATGAATATAAGATTTATTTTACAGTGGATGTTTTTGTTAAGAAACTTTTTTTTTTTTTTTTAACAGATGCAACTCCAAATGCTGAGACCTAATTGCTATGTAAAGCCTGATGATGAAGAATGCCAAGTAGGTCTTTCTTGAATAAGTGTCGATAAAAGAGGGGAATGTGATTTGGAGGGCACCACGTGTTTGTCTTTATCTTGGGTTCTAAAATCAATCCATCTAGTCTGAGGTAAATGTTGATCATTGCAACCACAAGTTATCAAATTTATCTATTCACAGTTATAGTGAACTTATAGTCATCCGACAACCAGAGTTCATGTCCGGAGGAATTTAAAACCACATGCACACTTTTTGGGAGGTAATTTTAGTGTACCTGTGTATGTACTACTTCACTTTTCTTGAATGCTCACATGGAGCAATTTTTTCAACTTTTGAAACTTTATTTATTTATTTTTTATGCTGGTTGCAATTCCCTACTATTTATATAGGGAAGCACATTTTAAAAACTAAATATTTTTTGGTCTGACAAAGAACGAAGGGCTCATGGCATTGGAACAACACTCGAGCGTGTAAATAATGACTGAATTACATTTTTCAGATGAATAATTTATTTGTCTTAAGTGGGTGAGTCAAACTGGAGTGCCAAAAAAGTTACAATAAAACATTTTACAGTTTTTCAATGGTCCCTGAGACCAAAGACCAGATGACGGGCTTTTTTTACGCTGCCCTGATAGACCTCCGTTTGTGCTGTTGAGCCACAAACTGAGCCTTTTGTATAGCCAGCTGAGTGTCTTCCTCACTGATGCCCAGATGCCACACAGCCCTGACTGTGTTCCCGACATGGGGGAACATCAGAACCGGTACCCCCCGACCCAAAGCCTTCACTTCTTCTTCATCTACGCCTGCCATCCTCTCGCAGAACTCTGCTGGGCTCATCTGACGCTCCCTCAGAGAAAACCTTACAATGTTGGTTTCGACGGTGTTCAGATCGACCTGGTAGAGAGGAGGATCACTCTCTAACAACGCTGTAAGAGAGAAGATGACAGATGTTACATAAGACGCTTGAAATATTTGAAAGTGGACCCATTTCATAGAGACATTTTTAATGATAATGACATTTTAAATTGGTCTTTTCAGTGCGCTGAAAGGGACTAAAAACATCAAATATATGGTGACATTATACACTTACCACCACTTTATTAATTGGCTACACTTTATTTGTAGCAGGTTTTACCCAATTTAGCTGCCTTTATTGTTTTGACACAGATTGAACAATGTACAGGAAACATTTTAGCAGATTGTTGGCTCCACATCCATGACACAAATCACCCATTACACCAGATCTCTAAGGTGCTCTAATGGATTGACATTTGGTGACTATTGAGGCCAATTTGAGTTCAGGGTATTTGCTGTCATGTTCAAGAATTCAGTTTGATGGTTTGAGCTTTCTGATATGATTATTTTGCTAGACGTAGCCATCACAAATACTCACTGTGGTCACAAAGAGATGTTTGTAAGCAATGTTAAGGGCTCAAATTGTGTAAAGAAATGTCTTACGCCACCCCCATGTATAAATAATTGAAACCCGGAGATCTTTAAGTGTGAGGGATTTTTGTCAGTAGGTATTAAAGGGATAGTTCTCACACATTAAAGTGAATTCTATATAAAATCATGGTGTACACAACAGTCTCTAGACTTGCTGCATCACAAACACCAATATTTTAACAATTTATAAAAAATTAATCACTTTCTGGCTATCGGATATTAGGCATGGAAGTATTACATCACTTTGTAAACGTTTATTATTACCATTTGTTGAGTCTCCCCATACAGTTTGATAGAGCGATTGGACCCAGAAGCTGCTTTGTGTGACGTCACACTTAACAAGCGGATTGACTTCCATAGCATTTGTTTTTCCTACTATGGAAGTCAATAGTTACAGGTCTTCATCTTTTTTCAGAATTTCTTCTTTGGTGTTCAACAACTTAAGGAACCACCTAAGGTCAAGTAAATAGTGAGTAAATTTTCATTTTTGGGTGAACTATGAATTTAAGGCAAGAAAGTTTAAAGCTGCAGCTACTAATAATATTCACATCTGTATAGCTTAATTGTTTTTTTCTTTTTTTGGATGCTGTACAACACCAATTACTGTTTTTCAGTACTGTAAGGGGTAGGTTTAGGCCCAATCCCAATTCTATTTTTTACCCCTACCGCTTCCCCTTGGCCCTTGAAATAGAGTGTGAAGGGGAAGGGCTTCAAATTTACCCCTAAGAAATGGGACAGCGTTACAATAGCAGCACACGTCATCATATGTTGCCCTGAGTTTTTGGTATTTATCTTCAGGAAATCACCAAAGGCAATGATATCATAACCATATAATGTGGCAATAAGCTTGTAACTGTACTCTGTGTTTACACCGTGGCCATATTTATCTATTGCAAAAGAAATCAACATTAACGTTATACCGATACTGTAAAAAAGTCATTCTTTTTGACAAGGTTTTTAAGTGTCATCGAGTGACAGATGTGAAAGTATGTTGAGGGAGTATGTACAAATTATTAATAATGCCAAAAAATACTAATTTGTGCATCTCTTGACGTGTGTGTGTGTGTGTGTGTGTGTGTGTGTGTGTGTGTGTGTGTGCAGCCATGCTGTCGTTGTAGATGGTGTATTCTGGGAAATTTTCATACCCCTTGGTTTCTAGTGTGGTCTTGGGAAATCTCCATTTCAAGGGCTATCTAGCCCATCCCCTTAGTCCTACGCCTTTAAGCTAAAGAGAATTGGGACACCCCCATCCCTTCACGTGAATGTGCAAAACGAGGGGTAAGGGGAAGGGCTAAGGGGTAGAATTGGGATTGGGCCTTAGGGTTGGGGTAGATATAGATGTTAATCCCCCCCATCATTACATTGCAGTAAACTAACGATTAGAGGGGTGTGGTTAAGAATAATGTGGCTAAAGCCATCCAACTGATGCCAACAGAGAAGGACCACCACTCCAAACTCAGAAGCTAATGGTCAGACCTTGACTGAAGACCAAAACAAACTTTTTTCAGTAGATTAACTCGCACAGACTAATTGTTCACCTAAAGAATAACAATGTGCGCTATAGCAAAATAAACATTGTGCGAAAACAAAAATTACAGACTTCAATAAAACACAACAGGCTACTGTATGGGTAGATTTAGGGTTGGGGTAGGTGTAGACGTCAATAAAACACAATAGGTTTGGCTTCACAAGACACTAATTAAATCAATCAAAAGCCTAAAGATTTGTACAGTCTACTTGAAGTCCCACATATTTGGAGCTGGCCTCCCTTTCTACCTAACTCCCACCACCATTATCCTGATAATTCTACAAATACAATGCAGGATGGATCCATGCTTTCATTGCAATTACACCAAATTCTGACCCTACCATTTGAATAGTGCTGTAGAAATTGAGACTGAAACTTTTTTCAGTCTTCTATTGTCCAATTATTTTCTGAATTTTTTTCTCCGTTGTGGTATCGGTGTGTTCTTCTTCTGTAGCTCATCTGCTTCAAGGTTTGATGTTTTGTCTGTTCAGAGCTGCTCTCATATAGACCTCAGTTGTATTGAGTGGGAATTTGAGTTACTGTTGTCTTTCAGTCAGCTAGTTTGGTCATCCTCCTCTGACCACTGGCATCCACGGGACATTTTTGGCAACAGTGCTGCTGCTCACCAGGTTTTTTTCTTTTTGAACCATACTCAAGAAACTCTAGAAGATG
Source organism: Danio choprae (assembly GCA_903798125.1). Taxonomy (NCBI): domain Eukaryota; kingdom Metazoa; phylum Chordata; class Actinopteri; order Cypriniformes; family Danionidae; genus Danio; species Danio choprae. The sequence goes on from CAIGQW010052810.1 coordinate 701,334, forward strand.
GTTGTGCTTGAAAATCCCAGTAGATCAGCAGTTTCTGAAACACTCAGACCAGCACCAAAAACCATGCCACAATAGAAGGGGAAAAGACCATCAATAATTTTTTTGTGTTGCCTAGATACATGGTATCTTATCTAATAGTATCAATTTATATCTGTGTGTTCTTACATTCCTACTATATTCCAAGTGTTCTGGAGTCACACAATTGCATTGCGAAGAACATCATTATTCGCTTACATAATTTCCATTCAGATAACTGTGCCATTCACTGAGCTGAACTCAATGACCGAATCAGTCCGATTTGTCAACAGAATCATTAAAATGATCTTTTTTGCTCTTCGGGGCTTGACAGCTCTCATCTGGAATAATTATTATTATTATTTTTTTAAAGAGCAGAAAATTCACCTTTTGTTTTCATTAGAATAAAGTACTTTAAATAGGTTTCTAAGAGCAAGGCTCATTTGTGAATTTTATTTTTGACTGGACTGCTTCATTGAACTTGATTTATTATAACCACTTCAGTTTTGAATGACTTGTCTTTTTTATGCTTTTAGCTTCTGATTTACTAAGCATTATATTTTCAACTGAGAATGAACATAGTGTAATTAGATGACTAACAAAGTGGTGGTTATAAATAACTTATTCTGTGAATAAGAACATTTTATACGTCAATTCTGCTACTTTGGATTGCTTTATAATCATTGTGGTCTAAAAATACCTCAGCAAAGCTGTTGCTGCACAGACTAATATAGAGATGCATTATATTCCATGTCGTGCTGAGATTTCAAAGAAAGCTTCTGTGGTTTTGTCACCTTGAGCAAAGTGTCTGGCGTTCCTGTGGTCCTCCTCCAGTCTTCCAATCATGTCTGACAGGGCGATCTTACCAGCTGCTGCCAAGATACCCAACTGGCGCATTCCACCGCCAAGTGCCTTACGGACACGCACTGCTCTCTGTATGAAATCTTTTGACCCTCCTAGCATGGAGCCCACAGGTGCCCCGAGTCCCTGCCAAAGTGCAGACCACAGCAAATAAGTCTCGGCATTGTGAAAGATATCCAGCTTTGGGCATGCAATTTAATTGATAGGGTAGAGCAAAAAAGAATGTAAGTACACATATACTATGAAGTACAGCTTGGATGTAATTCTTCTTTCTAAATTTAATTTAATATTTATTTTTGTTTGCTCAGCATCCACATTTATGCATTTCGTATGCTATCCTTTTTTAGTTTTAGCAGTTTCAGTACGTTAGTACTTGAACTTAGTAAATTGCTCTTTTTTTAGTTTACTTTTATATAAGATTCATATATTGTTTCATGTTTGTTTCACTGTTTTTGTTCATTTGTCAACAACAATACTGTCGTGAACCCTTTGCAAACCAAAAACACTTTAACATTTTTAGACATTTCTATGTGCTTGACACTTTAAAAAAAAATAATTATTGAACATTTCTGGTTAGGCCGAATTCATTTTTACTGAAATACAGATTTACTTAGTAATATTTATTTCAACTAACCAAAAATAATTTCATAAATATCAGATTTTAGTTCATATCAATGGCCTCTTTAAACAAGGTCCACTTTAAACATTAGTAAAGTTATTTTCTACATTATTATAAAAAAAGGAATTTGTTTATGAATGCAAATGTATTAATATGGTGAATTAACCTTTTATATTTTATTTTTATATATTGCTTTTACGTTTAAATTGATATATTGTTAACTAATGTATGTTTTTACATAATTCAATAGTTGTATATTTTATTACTTTTTTGGCTGCTGTCTCTGATAAGTGAGCTACTACTTATGAAATATTAATAGTTAGAAGTAACATATAGCTGTTCATATTGGCTTCTATTGTTCACCTGCACAATGGAAAATAAACCTTCTATAAAATTCTATGTGAACACAACATTTATTCATTCATACAAGCAAGTTTAAATATAAGTGACTTAAACTACACAAAATAAATGACAGCTTTAAAAGAAACACCCTAATTATAATCATTCATGTATAAATGCACCAAGATGATAAAATCAAACAGCTGTAATATTTATAACAGACACCTGGAATGCAGATGTTTGCTTTCTGCTTAGGTAGTTAGGACAGACAGAAACAATTGACTTTCATATTTCTGATCTTTGTCTTCAAAGCCTCAATTACATTAAATGTCTTTCAGCAGGAGGGAAAATTCAGTGCAAGAGAGTAGCCGTTTCCTGATACATGCAAACATGTTCTGTAATTAAAATGCAAATACGCTTGTTGACATCTACTCAAAGGATTTGCTTGAGAGTCGAGAGTGATTAGTTTTACTTCAGGGTCTCTTCAAATCGACTTTGCAGCTCAGATTATAACATACACGCAACCTGTAAGGAGTAAAGAGGAAGCACATTTCAAATCCTCGATGATACCACATGATTAACAGTGTGATATCAGAGGAAAGTGCCATCACACTTTGATGAGGAGAATAGAAAATAAGCCTTGGTCGTTGGAGGTGTGAGATGCCTTCAGGGTGCAGGTTATAAAGCACTGGCTTTAACAAGGTCATTTTCAGCGCCTCTCACTTAAACTGATTTCTCCTGGTTTTTGGTGAAAAAACTCCACAGATGGTCTATCACTGCCCGGAGATGTTTTGTTCAAAATTACTGAAATAACTTGCCAGAATAGACTCTATAGCCATAGCCTGAAAACTGCTACTGGTTTCTAAAAGTACATACCAGCGTTCAAGGTAAATTTGTGGCTGCATTTGCTATGCAGCTTCATTTTCCAAATTATGTTCTTCTCTTGCTCACATAAAAATTTTATTGGCCCACCGGCAGCAACAGTAAAACATTCTAGCTACATTGTGCTGAAATATAGACTAGCTATTTCCATAAATTATTTAAGACGAGTTTTTAAGCTTTTGAAAGAAGCCTCTTTTATATATGTATGTGTGTATATACAGTAATAGTTCTTATACTAAAACAGAACATTTACATTATATCTTTATGTAATTTGAAGAAAACATTTGATAATCGTGTGAAAATAGTATTGCTACTTAAATATTGTCATTTGCATAAAGCGTTTTTATCCAGAAAATAAAAACAAAATTAGTCAGAATAATAAATGTTTTCGGGCAGCACGGTGGCGGAGTGGATAGCACATTCGCCTCACAGCAAGAAGGTCGCTGGTTCGAGCCCCGGCTGGGTCAGTTGGCATTTCTGTGTGGAGTTTGCATGTTCTCCCCGTGTTTGCGTGGGTTTCCTCCGGGTGCTCCGGTTTCCCCCACAATTCCAAAGACATGCGGTACAGGTGAATTGGG
>CAIGQW010052810.1:714627-740984 GCA_903798125.1 Danio choprae
CTTTGATCTTATACACTAACAATTATTTTTCCTATTTCCTTTTCCCCCTATTTAACGATAAAACCTCTCTTTTCCCTCTGTGTTTATAGCCTATATAAACTGAATAGCCTACTGCATTGGACTAACTTTGTAAATCGCTTTGGATAAAAGCATCTGGTAAATGATTAATTGTTATGTAAAGGTTTCTATCAGTTATACTAATTTTGTCCACGTGTGGGCGCTCTCGTTTAACATTTGTACTTAGCCGCTGTTAGCAGTTATTGTCGACCAATCTGAACAGTCGGATGCATATAGTTAACGTTATAAGATTTTTTTTACTTGAATTTCCTAGTTTAATAAAATGTTAATGGAGCAAACTGGTCATACCATGTGACCTGAAAAAAAATGGTCACGTTTTTCCACACAAAATGTCTTGCATTAGTAAACAAAACCACAAATGAAGTGGCATTTATGAGAACAAGCACTTCTTTTAGTCGTTACATGTTGTGGAACATGTTTATTAGCAAACTGAGCCTACAGTCACCACAAAAATATCTGCTTGTGTAATCCACACCCCAAATAATACTGACATTAAACATCAAAGTGCTTTATTGGTAGGGTACAAACACTTCTTTAGTCTTCAGATTTAGTGGAACATGTTAATAATATGATGACCTGAACTTTGAGGAAATTAAGTAAGTTCTGAGAAAAGCTCTTGCGTCATTTGTTTTCAGATGCCTTATTGTGACATTTTATATCTTGATGCAATAAAATAATGTGACATCAGCATCATTGGTAAGACATTGTTTGTACAGTAGTTTGTTCTTGTTTAACAGCAGAAACATCTTGGGTGCTTACTTTTAAATTGCTTTTACTTCGTTTTTTTTGACCTAACGCTCTTATTTTTTTCTTTTAATCGCTCCTCAAGTTCAGAAGCATAGCATCGATGTTCATGTGACATGTTCATGGCCTTTATATATAGTGTATATATTCAAAACTATAAGATATGACACGGTGCAATCTTTATACTGTACAAAAAATCAAAAAGGAAAGAAAATCTGAATTGGGCAGAATGATTTATGTGAATACTTTGTAATCATTCATTCATTCATTCATTCATTTTCTTTTCGGCTTAGGCCCGAGGTTTCTATAGTTGAACTATAGTGCTCAGCAGTTACTAGAGTAATCTGATTGGTTGCTATTCAGTTGCTAGTGTCTTCTGAGCTGTTACTTGCATGTTTTCGGCATGATTAGCATGTCACTTTATATATTGTGAATATTCAAATATGACAAAATAAATTTTATATTTTGAATAAGAAAAAAATGTATTTGGCAGAGGGCGACACTGTGGCTCTGTGATTAGCACTGTCGTCTCACAGCAAGAAGTTTGCTAGTTCGACTCCCGGCTGAGAATATATGGATGTTTCCCAGTACTGGGTTGCAGCTGGAAGTGCATTCGCTGTGTAAAACATATGGTGGATAAGTTGGCGGTTCATTCCGCTGTGGCGACCCGTGATGGATATAGGGACTAAGCCGAAGGAAAATGAATGAATTTGGCAGAATGCAAAAATGATGAAAGATTTACTACCATTTTGTGAACACTTTGTAATCAGCCCATTAAAAAGTAACTGTGGTTGATTAAGAGCATTTTAAAGTGTATCTAGTTAGCAGTTAAAAATGTTTGTAATAGGATTACATAATCCAGATTCCAGGTAATAAGTTACACGCTCAATCTTCATGTGTGCACGATATATTAAAACTTGTTTTTGGCACATCATTTGTAATACAAATAAGGTAGAGCAGGAAGTTTAGCAATCTGATTCTGCATCTTGACTGCATGCTGTTAGGCATTTTAACTATCTCTCAGTCATTTGTGAATAGAAACAATTTGACTTTCAAAACCGTACCTGATTCACCTACAGATATATCAGTGTCATTTAGCCATGCACATTTGATGAGTGCCTACATGACTTCTTGAAAATGCTAAAAGAGTATCCATGTCCCATTAATAACTCAAATTAAAAGTATTAGTCTTCTAAATGTGGCTGATACTCGAGTGTCACGCTGTGTGCTGTGAGTAACACAATCTTATTTACACTCGTGGCTGCAGTGATGTCATACGGTCAGCGGTGGAGGTTTCCTGGCCTTTACTGGCCGTGTTTCCAGCAGCTGAGTTCTGCCAGGCCGACTCTAATAAACCCTGCAGGAGGTGTCAGGAGAGCTTGTGAAAGCGAGTCGAGCAGCTGTCTGGGTTTCCAGTAAGAGGCAGGAGAGGGTGGGGGCTGGAGGTAAGGGCCAGGGTGTTGCCAGATGGCACTCGATTCCTACATTATATTCAAATGAGAGCATTTGTCATTCGTCCCATCGTGCCAGACTGCTCTTTGGCTGTAGGGCATGACTTTTGCTGGAGTTAAGAGAGATTTGTGCGGCGGCCAGGTTATTTGAATGATTTCTCAGAATGATTTCTCAGGATTTGTCGTGCATGGACGGTCAATTCAGAAGTGGGATAAAATAATAATAAAGATGATTGCAACTTAGGATTCTGAGGTTTGCAATTTTAAACATAAGGGTATTCCTTTAGAATTGGGAGATGTACACTCAGAATTGCAAGATATTAATTCTGAATATTTCATTCAGTTTATATCTCAATTCTGAGTTTAATTGGAATTGCGAGGTATGGTACACAGCAGTGGTCCCCAACCTTTTTATCACCACGGACCGGTTAACGCTTGACAATTTTACTGCGGGGCGGGGGGTGGCGGTGGTTCGTAGGTTGCTAGTCGACCATCAACCTTTTTCTCAGAGAATGTAATTTTCTTCATAAATAAAACTTGTATGAGAGTGACAGCTTGTAAAAGCACTGCAGTGATTGGGTGTTCTGTGTTTGTCTGAGATAATTAGTCTACCAAAATATGTATATTCCATACAAGCTAAAGCTGATCGGTCAGTTCTTTTCACGTGACTTGCGGTGCGCTCACGACATTCATTCAACTGGGTGTGTCTGGAAGGCGTGAGCGTGTCAACGCCGCTTGCGCGTACAAGTCGCGCACAAGTCGCGCACCTCCATTGGAAATAACGAACTTGCGTGAACTCTAGAAAAGATGCTATATGCGAACGGCCCCTAAAAGGCCGTCGTCATTTGCAATCTTCAGCATTTGATCTTCTTGCACAGACATGTTGGATTCACCTGATTTGTTGACAAATGGGTTGCAGATGTAGTCCTTGGCAGTTTGCGGGTCCTTCACTGGACCTTTTCCACTTAGCAAAGAAACTTTCCAAAGACGTCTGTTTCGTACTCATTTTGCTGCTTGTGGGTTACATTTGCTCAAGTGACCGAGATGTAAGCGAGAGAAAACGGTCATTTTTCGAACTAAAAGATCGTTCAGACTCAGATAATAAATACCACGGAAATAATTAATGATTTTTTTGTGCAGCCCGGTACCAATTGATCCAAGGACCGGTACCGGTCCATGGCGCAGTGAACCACTGGTATACAGCATATATAAATATAGGAGTTATAATTTCACAGTTGCAAGAAATAATTCTAATAAATGCATGTTCAAAGGCTCTCTGAATTCAGTTGCATGAAACAAACTCAACACAGGCTCATTGAAAAAATGTGCCCAGGGTAACATGTTTGAGAAAATAGACAATTTGAGAAAAGTTTTGGCAAATATGTGTTTGCGGGTACAAATGGCTGCATTTTGTGTGTAAAATGAACTCTATGTGGTGGTACAGATTACCAGTCAGACGATATAAAGCTGATATATTATGCATGACAACAAGCAGACCAGCTTCTCTTATATTCGGTTGTGACAAAAAAGTTGATATTTGCAGAAATGTACACCCTCTAGTGGATTTACGAGAAATGCCTTACCATTCCCCAGTAACATATTTGAGATGGTCAAAAATGTGCACTGCACCCTCTAATAGATTTGTGAAAACAAAAACTGCAAGAAGATGTAGTACAGGGTAAATATTTATTGGTTCTCAAAAATCTAGCACTGGGCACATATTTCCAATAAGCCTTCGTTGCACAAAGTTGCAATTTTGAGGAAAAACCTTGCTAGAAGGTAAATAATAATAAATAAGAAAATGGGAGGCGGTTCATTCCGCTGTGGCGACCCCAGATTAATAAAGGGACTAAGCCGAAAAGAAAATGAATGGATGAAGAAAATGGGATTTATAGGATCTTTTAATTCTGATCAATTCTGACAACTCAAAATTTTTCTCATAATTAGATGCAATTCGGAGAAAGTGCGAGTTAACAATGTTAAGTTTATTACCTTCAATTCTACAAGATTGCAAGAAACCTGTAATTACTCCAAATCGCAAGATATAAACTCACAGTTTAGATTTTTATTTTCAGAATTGTGAGTCTGTATATCTGTGTTTACTCCATATATAAAACCTCCGATTATCAGAAAAGTCAGAAATGTGAAATATAAATTTCCAATTGTGAGATGAAAATGTTGCATTTTAATTATCTACTGCAAAAACAGCCTCCCAGAAACATAACCTTTAATGTTAGTATAAGGAGTTTTGATGTATGAGGAGTTCTCTGGAGAGTTGAAACCCTGTTTATGCTCCGAGGGCTGATCTATTGTTATTTTATGACGCTAAAAATGAGTCTGTCATACATCACACAGTGTCCACTCATAAGTACTAAATAAACATGCAAAGTCAGTTGTTTTTAAGCACAGCACGTTCTACCTTAGTGTATCAGTGTGTGTCTATATATGTGTCTTTGACTGCAGCTGCTGGATTAGTGCCCGTAAATGAGCTGCATATGATTTTTTTTTTTCTTCTGGTGTGTCTGAAGAAACAGCTCCCTGTTGTGAGAGAAACCGTTGCAGTAAGAGGAGGGTTTACTGGAAGTCAGTTTGAAAGAGTTCCCTTCATTCTTCTATTTTTTTTTTTACCACGCTGAGATTCTCTTGCTGATTGCATTGCATATTTCGCGACCAAAACTATGCACACGCAGACTGTATGTTATTGTAAATGCTGCATATTTACTTTGTGGAAGATGTTCACTCAGGAAAGCTCATGCAAGTGTTTAGATCAGCAGCTTGTGTGTTTCATACTTCTTTATATGCGTGTTCAGGGGTTTTCGTGGTCATTTTCAGTTCAGTGCTGATAAGCCTTGTGCTGTGCATGCTGGCATTAGCTTTGTGTAAATATTAAAATGCTTTCCTTTGTTGAGCAGAGGCCAGCTTTTCTGGATCCTCATCTGCCAGGAACAAAGTTGCTATTTGTTTTTCATATCTTTTTTTTGTCCTTTTTTTTAGACTTAATTTGCATTTGTTACAGTTCATAACAGTATCTTAAAATCAGTATATCAGTTTTAAAATCAGTGTATATACAGTATAATATAAATAATATATTCTAGTTTTCATTTACTGTGCATATTTTCTGTTAGTTTAGGAAAAAGGTCATCACACTTACACTTGTATAACATTATCTTACTGTAATAATGTCAATAAAATGGTTATTTATAATGTTTTAAATATATGCTGCACTGCTAACGTAGTTCATATTTTCTGTTAGCTTATGAAAAAGATTTAAATGCATAGCTAAATATATAGTATCATAGTTGTTTTTTTAAATGTTGACTTTGCATTCTTTTCTTTTAGTTCCCCTATTGTTTTTAATCAGTAGTGTTGTTTTTAACTAGTATCTTAATTTTTAAAGTTTATAATAGTAACTTTTTAAAGTCAGCAACATCAGTATATAATGCTGAACAATTACAGCTTTAAGAGCCTGACATGTAGCTGTCATCAGATCCATCACTAAACCGAAATAGGACAAAGCCAGATACAGCCTGCTCATCATTTCCCGGTTTGAGTCTTACAGTACATGAATGTTCTAGCTAAACATAGAGCACAGGATTTAGCTCAATCATCACAGTCCTGACATCACAGGTCCTGCGATCTCTAGCTCTATTTTGGTGGTGTTTACAGCAACAGTTCAGACAAAACACAAGCTGGACGTACTGGTTGTGTGGAACACCAAAACCAGATGATCTAGTTCAGATTCCACTTGAATTCAGAACAATTGGCTCTTCTCTTTTGTTTGGCGCTATTGTGATCAAAAGTGCTTTGTCTGCATATGCGAATGCATAAGTTGTACACATTTTTTTTTTACCATCAGTGGTGTAAAGTAACAAATTTCAAATACTCAAATTACTGTAACTGAGTTGTTTTTCTCAGGTATTGTACTGTACTGAGTAGTTTTAAAATTGTGTACTTTTACTTGTACATTTTTGGTGATGTTTCGGTACTTTTACTGCACTATTTTCCCTCAACCTGCAGTCACTTCTCATTCATTCATTCATTCATTTTCTTTTCGGCTTAGTCCCTTTATTAATCTGGGGTCGCCACAGCGGAATGAACCGCCAACTTATCCAGCATATGTTTTATGCAGCGGATGCCCTTCCAGCCACAACCCATCTCTGGGAAACATCCATACACACTCACTCATTCACACACACACACACACACATACACTATGGCCAATTTAGCTTACCCAATTCACCTATAGCGCATGTCTTTGGACTTGTGGGGGAAACCGGAGCACCTGGAGGAAACCACGCGAAGACGGGGAGAACATGCAAACTCCACACAGAAATGCCAACTGACCCAGCCGAGGCTCGAACCAGCTACCTTCTTGCTGTGAGGCGATTGTGCTACTCACTCCGCCACCGCATCGCCCCTGCAGTCGCTTCTTTGTTAGTTTATTTTTTTTCTTGTCTACGGTGTCTAAGTACAGGGTCTAAGTGTCTAAGTCTTGACTATTGGCTTACTACAGAAATTAGTTCAGTTTTTTCCTGTCCAATCAAATTTCAAATAGAAACACAGAGGCAAAATCATTTCACGAAACAACCAAGAGACAGTTTAGACTACGTGTCACTGATGAGAAGTTGAAAGATGCCTACTGTGTGAGTACTGAAATTGTGAAAAGGCCTTAAACAATAACTAAAAGCACTACAGAATGTTACGTTTTTAAATACACGCACAAATTTATTCTATATCAGTGCTGCACAAGCTTCGTTTGTGGCGCCAACTGCTGGACACTCGTAGCTTGTTAGTCAAGGTTTAAATGGCATAAGCAATAACATGCATCACAGCTAGATTTTAACCCCCTTTTTTAGGTTACACAGATTTAGATCCGCATGTAAACGCATCAGCCTGCTTTCATATTATATCGGCTTATTACAGGTGTATATATTAATGCGATGTGTTCTGACATTAAATTAATCTCACATTTTAGTCGATGAATGATTTTTCTTGCACTTAAACAACTTTTTTTTTTTAAATGGCACTGCTGTAAGCTAAATTTTTTTATTAGCAAGGTTTGGGTTAAAGGTGGAATAATTTTTTTTATCATGTAATACTCACTAATCGCTACTCTTGAGTACTTTTAAGAAGGTGTAAGTTTACTCTTATATTATATTATAAGGGGCATAAATATAGCTTTGATGATTTTTTAATGCTTCGGTTATGCACTTGTGTAGCAAGCTTGTGTAGTGTGTTAGGCACACAATAATTTACAGATTTTCACTTTTCACTGCATTAAAATGGGGTTGTTTATCCTAACACTGTGGAGAACATGACCAAAGACGTGTTCACCATAATAAGAATGCATGATCATGCATAAGCATCCTACTTAACCGGTTGGGCTCTTCTTCAGCATTGGTCATCTCACTACCGGTAAAACTAAGCACCCTCATACTCATTTAACCTCTTTTTTTTCTCACAAAGAGTTATTTTATTGTTTTCTGTCACCTTCACTTCCTTCCTGGTAGAGTGCAGAATCTCACAGCAGCTTTTCCAGTAATAACTGAAAGGATCACATGTCATGACAATGCTCTCATGTGTACAGGTGACTGTAAGTCAGTCGTGCTATAATCCATTATTGTTCATTTGGCTGTTATTGGCAGAACAATCAGAAGGGAAATGCTGCGCTTTGTAATTTTACTGGAACTGCTTGTATGTGTGTGTTTGTGTTCAGGTGTGTTTGTTTGTACAGGCTGGGAGAGCGAGAGATAAAGACACTGAAAGCGAGCCTGTCATTTGATCTGGTGTGGTGTCCTTCGTGATAAGAAAGCCCAGCGTTACCATGAGATTTCCATTTCCCCCCAGATCCTTTGGTCTCATCTGCATAATACTGATAGAGAAAATGACATTGGTAGTATATATGACTGGTATGCGCTGGATCAAATCAAAAGGCAGATTTTTGTGTCTCATTTTGGTACCACTTAAATGCATGAGCTGTCATTTAAAATCAAGAGGCGCAAAAAGTAGATGACTGGAAACGTACTTCTTTATATGAAGAAATCGATAGACTACATTTTGAAACACAAAATACAGTAATATAACTGTAGTTTGGCATTATTGTTAAAGCTGCATACTGTACGAGCACATTCAGAAATTTTCAGCTGTGCATATGATGTAGCAGCAGCTCACACATGTGCTTTGAATCATTTTTGCACTGCTTAATTTGTCCACAAAATGTCTGTGCTGAATTGATGTTCGTTTTATAAGCAGCTCTTCTGAAAACCGCAATGAGCATAGATGCTATGAATTGACAAGTGTATGTGTAAAGAGAATGGATATTAGCTAGTGGACATTTTTTAAAGACATTTTTATAAATAACATTTTGTGAAAAGACACAAGCTGCTGTTTGATAGACTCTAACTTTACGATATAAGTACATTGGCTTATATCTACTCTGTCGAAATGTAATATTTATAATGACATTTCATGACAAGGACCTACATTAAGTCAGGATATTTTCATTTTATTTCATTTTATTAATTTTAGAGAAGCAAACTGGCCAAAAATATTATCATGACAAAATATTCCATATAAGTTGACATTAAAAATAATCACAATAAATATCAAATTGCTATTTTACCAAACATGTGCAAACAGAAAACGCTAACAAATAAAGAAAACATCTTCAGTAGTTTGAAAAGACACGCGCACGCTAATTCTCATAACACACAAATACAGAAACCAGCTGCAAATATCGCAACAAGGAACCATACGATTAGGACATTCAAAAAAGCTCATCTTTCAGATCTATGACTACACCACTGACTCTAAACAGGAAGCAGCCGGTTCGCCACTTTTTGGGGTCCCCCACACATTTTCGTTGTGCTTTTAACATGTGTTAATTTGGGTGTGGGTGTGTTATCAAATTGATGAAGACTTTTTTTCGCAGTTTGTTCGAGTTTTAGTATTTGCATGTGTTTTTAAACTTGCAGCCCATTTGAGCTGTCTTGGCCACCGTACCATCCATATGTAAAGAAATGTAAAAATGTTATGTAATGCTGCTGGGCCACAATTCAACTAAACTAGCTGTAATATAATGGTAGTTTAGCATTAATGGTAAAGCTGCATACAGTACGTGTGCAGCCAGACTTTTTTAACCATTAATGTATTCGCAGCTCACACACGTGCTTTGAATCGTTTTTGCACGACTTAGTTTGTTTACAAAATGCCACAAACAAGCAGCGCTGTTTAGTTCTTCTTTAAAGCTTAGACTCTACAACAGACATTTATCAAACACATGTTGTCATTTTATAATTTAATGAATGTGATAATTAGCATGATTGTTTTATCACCCAGCCCAGTTTGCAGCAAACCAAAATACCTATTTTTAAATTACCACTTTAGGCACTTATACCATTTTAAAAGTATCAATTTAGCAGCACTTTTTTAGGCATTAATGTATCGGCAGCTCACACATGCTTTGAATCGTTTTTGCACTAATTAGTTTGTTTACAAAATGGCACAAACAAGCAGCATTGTTTAGTTCTTCTTTAACGCTTACTCTACAACACGCATTGATCAAGCACGTGCCGTCATTTTATCATTTAATGTGATAATTAGCATGATTGTTTCATCACCCAGATCAGTTTGCAGCAAACCAAGAATACCTATCAGCTAAGCTGTTGATTGAAATCAGAGGTGTGGAACATAGGCATCTACAAATGTGCTTGTTTATATGAAGAAATTGGTAGATTTTACTGTACACACACACACACACACACACACTGATTATGTTTTTTTTTTTTTTTTATAACCATGTATTTTCAGGGTGAAATTCACAAAAATTGGGCATTTATGGTATATGTAATGCTTAATATTATATTAATATTTAAAAAGTATTATTATTTTGGTTTGCAAAATTACAAACAAGCACATTTGTAGATGTTTATGTTCCATACCTCTGATTTCAATCAACAGCTTAGCTGATAATGGTAGATTTGAATTGGTAACCCATAATATTGTTGTAATATGGTTGGTCAGCATTATTGGTAAAGCTGCATACAGTACATGTGCAGCCAGACGTTTTTAGTCATTAATGTTTCCGCAGCTCACACATGTGCTTTGAATCATTTTTGCACTACATAGTTTGATCAGAAAATAGCACAAACAAGCAGAGCTATAGCAGACATTGATCAAGCACGTACCATCATTTTATAATTTAATGTGATAATTAGCATGATTGTTTTGTCACCCAACCCAGTTTGCAGCAAACCCAAGAATACCTATTTTTAAATGACCACTTTAGGCACCTATGCCGTTTTAAAAATATAGATTTAGCAATGGTATCATAAAAACCCAAATGATACACAACCCTCCAGAGCGTCATGATGCAGTTGTCACAAACACTCATGCAGCTGCTGCGTTCTGCTTGTGACTGCAGGAACTCAGCATAACAAAACTGCAACGGCAGACAGTAGAAGCGACATTCAAGAAGAATCGGCTGTCAGCCTGCATTTGCTCTCAGCTGAGGAGCCACATCTATGTGTGTGTGTGTATCTACATATACACTGATCTATATGTCTCAGAAATATGCCATTCGGCTCTCAGCTGGGACGTTTTTCTGACATTAAATTGGATTAGCTGTGAATGGAGGGAGAGACAGAGAAATATTGACTCCTTCTCGGAAAGGAGAGAGAGGGCAACGCCTTTCCAATAACCATAAACCCTGGGGCTGAAAATAGACCATACAAATGTGTATATCGCAAATGAGCTGCTGTTGTTTGCGGACAGCGGGTGGTGTTCTTCCACTTTCTCTTTCAAGGGTGCAATCTGTCTCTCTTAAGTCAACACGCTCTTGTAATGAGCTCAATCAAAAGAGAATGCGGTAAATGAGGTGTTATTCTTATGGCTTGGCACCGGAGCAAGGCTTGTGATAATGCATGTCTAATAAACTGTGCTCTTATCTGTGGAATTGCCATGTGGCCTGGTGTCTGTTGTGAAATGTGAACGGCGGTATGTTTCTTAATTTGACGCTCCATAATCATGCATGTGGTTAGAGGTCAGACATACAGTGCTGTAAGATTTGTTTTATTTAAATGAATGCTTTTATTTGCCAAGTATGCAACTGTGCAGGTTTAAAGACATTTTTTACAGTATTTCCTATAATATTTTCGGCTAGAATAAAAGCAGTTTTCAATTTTAAGGTCAATATTATTAGCCCACTTAAGCAATATTTTTTGGCTACATTTATTGGCTACAGAACAAACAATTATTATACAATGGCTTGCCTAGTTACCCTAACTTGCCTAATTAACCAAGTTAAGCCTTCAAATTGCACTTACAAATTGCTGAATACTAGTATCTTGCAAAATGTCTAGTAAAAATGTATTGTTATTATGGCAATGATAAAAGAAATCCGTTATTAGAAGTTAGTTATTAAAACTGTTAAACTAAACTATATAAACAATTTACAGGAGGGCTAATAATTCTGACTTCAACTGTATACACACACTGATTATGTATTTTCAGGGTGAGATTCACATAAAAATTTAGCATTTACTGTATAGGTAATGCTTAAAATTATATTAATATTTAAAAATTATTACTATTTTTTTTTTTTTCTTGCAAAATTACCAAAATCTTCCAAAGAAAGTTTTTTTTTTTGAGCAGCATAGTCATTACAGTTATAAATATCCTTTGCAGCTTGTGAATTTATGGAAATTTCTAAGTATTTAGATTTCTTGTTTAAATTTCTCATTCTGAGTCCAGAAAACATCCTAAATCTAATGCTGTTTGTGTAGTTTTAGAAAGGATCCAATCCACTTTTGTTTCTGAGATTTTGCAAACGCAAAACCC
The DNA here is from genome assembly GCA_903798125.1 of Danio choprae. Lineage (NCBI taxonomy): Eukaryota > Metazoa > Chordata > Actinopteri > Cypriniformes > Danionidae > Danio > Danio choprae. Next base: position 726,738 of record CAIGQW010052810.1, read on the forward strand.
TTACATTAGTCTCGAAACAATAAATGTATTTCGCCTTTCCAGTAAACCACCCAAGACCAACCTTGTGTTGGTCCACCACAGACATCCTGAATCTTACTGCACCTTTGTGTTCAGTTTCTATAGAGGAAGTCGAATCTCAAGGATTTTGGTAATGCTCAAAAATGCCTTTTGTTTTGCCCACTCTTTTACAGTTAGGACATACTGACAAGAATCTACGAGCATTGCCCGCCTACAGTCATGTGACTTCTTGGCTAATGAATGTTTCTTGCACGAGCTCAACTTTTTGCAACAGACCAGAAACTGTGGTGTAAAGTGTATAGAGCTGCTTTATAAGGATAGTCATGTTTTGAGGTCCAAATGAAGAAATCACTTCCATTGGATTTTAAATTCCTGTCAAAAAGTCTTTGTAGTGGGTTGCCAGATTTCGCCAAGTTAACCTGAAGGGTCAGTGGAACAGAGTTATGCCATTTGCTCAATTTTTGTAAACATGTTTTCTCAATGCTCTGTCACAAAGTTTCTTTCCCACAGCTGCCCTGAAACTTCGGGCCGGCAATACAATGCTTGGCGCCTTTTAAAAACTCTCTAGAGTTTGAGAATCCCTGCTTAAAACAGACTTTATGTGTGTATGGATTACATAAAAATTGACAATCCAGTAAAATAGTCAAAAGTAACTCTGACTTGGCATAATTTTTATGACCTTATAAACCTTGCAAACTACAATCTGCTAAGTGAGTCACATAGATTTTCCAGTTGCGTTTTTTATTTTTCATTCAAAATAGCTTCGATAGAAAGCCAATAAACATGCTCCATGGTTCCTCTTTGTTTTTTGGTTTTATACGTTTCATAATCGTCAGACTCTTCTGAATTTCTTCTGAATTGGGAAGTGGATAAAGTGGACTGCTGTGTACAGATCCTCGTATCTGAGTGTCCACAGTCTTTTCACAATGCCTTCCAGTTTATGAAACCTCAAACTTGCAAAGTTCAAACAAATTTGTTGAAAAGCAGGTGAGTGCACAAGTGCAAATTTGGTTGAGTCAGTTGGTACAGGAGGAAATACTTAAAAAACAAATTAGAGGAAAATGTTTTGAGTGTTAAAGTATAATAAAGTTGTGTCTCCACTGCTATTGGAGAAGTAAACTCTTTACTTTTATACATGCAGAATGAGCTCATGAAATTTGACACTATTTTTGTGTTACTATTCTGATTATGTGGCTATACTTAAAAGGAAAACTAAAAAAGCTATATTTAAAAGAAAAAAATATTTTTGGAAAACTGAATGATGACACATTTTATATTATGTATTAAAATATGTAATATAATTAATCAAATTTTCTCTCTCTATATATATACATGTATGTATGTATGTATGTATGTATGTATGTTGCAATCAGAATTATTAAACCCCCTTTAAAACTGTTTTCTATTTAAAATATTTTTCAAAATGATGTTTAACAGAGCAAGGAAATTTTCACAGTATGTCTGATAATATTTTTTCTTCTGGAGAAAGTCTTATTTGCTTTATTTTGGCTAGAATAAAATATAATAATTTTAAGGTCAATATTATTAGCCCCATTAAGCTATATATTTTTCTGATAGTCTACAGAACAAACCATCATTATACAATAACTTGCCTAATTACCCTATCCTGCCTAGTTAACCTAATTAACCAGGTTAAGCCTTTAAATGTCACTTTAAGCTGTATAGAAGTGTCTTGAAAATTATCTAGTAAAATATTATTTACTGTCATCATGGCAAAGATGAATGATTAGAAATGAGTTATTAAAACTATTATGTTTATGAAAATCTTCTCTCCGTTAAACAGAAATTGGGGAAAAAAATTAACGGGGGCTAATAATTCAGGGGGTTTAATAATTCTGATTGCAACTATGTATGTATGTGTATATGTTTATATTCTTTAATTATACATATTTAAAAATATACTTTAACTTTTTACTATAAAATGATTTAACTGTATCACTTTCAGTTAAGATTTAATGTTTTAATTAATTAATTATTTACTATAAATAGTTAATATACATTTTAAATATTAATATGAAATATATCTATATTATAGTGTATATACATATTAATTAAAACACATATTTACTGTAAAATACTGTAGGTATCATATATTTATATTTTACTATAATAAAATGGGATTTCAATAGTATTTTTTTTTATATAGTTAAATATGTTTGTATGAATAATAAAATGGTTTGTTTATAGTTTTCTCTATACATTTTAATTTGTAATCAATTTATTCTGTGTATTATAGAAGGATGAGGCTTTTTACTTTATTTAATGGCGAACCACAGCTCATCTTTACTCAGTGTGATATCTAATATGCAGATGCTCTCATTCAGAAGTACTGTCATCTCTGTTACTCACACATTTCAAGTGTGCTCTCCTCTATTCTTACCTTTAAATCATTCTTTGCCAAGAAATCCATCTTCAAATATCCCTCTCTGACCCTGTTCCTCTTGACCCACCATCTCTCTCTCTCTCTTTCTCTGTCTCCCTCCCCCGTTCTCTCTTTCTCTCTCTCTCCTCTCTGGAAGTCACATGGTTTCCATGAAGTGGAGAACCATAAAGCGAGGAGCGCAGGGGCCTCGCTGCCCTCATTTATTTTCATGCTCCGCTTCAGGAGCCTTCTCATTGGTCCACACACTGTTATGTGACATTTTGTGCCTGCCTGAGGTAAAATTTGCCAGGTGCATTTACACCAGAACTTTTCCTCATTATGCATCTTACTGCATTTTCAGACGAGTGTAGCCGATAACCTGTGCATCTACAGAATTAAAAGCCAAATACAGCTGAAGTCAGAATTATTGGCCCCCCTGTATATTTTGTTCCCCAATTTCTGTTTAACAGAATGAAGATTTTTTTTCAACACATTTCTAAACATAATAGTTTTTAATAACTAATTTCTAATAACTGATTTCTTTTATCTTTGCCATAATGACAGTACATAATATTCATTCTTTCGTTCATTCATTTTCTTTTCGGCTTAGTCCCTTTATTAATTAGGGCTCACCACAGCGGAATGAACCGCCAACTTATCCAGCATATGCCCTTCCAGCCGCAACCCATCACTGGGAAACATCCATACACACTCATTCACACACATACACTACGGACAATTTAACTTACCCAATTCACCTATAGCGCATGTCTTTGGACTTGTAGGGGCAACCGGAGCACCCGGAGGAAACCCAGGCAACACGAGGAGAACATGCAAACTCCACACAGAAATGCCAACTGACCCAGCCAAGGCTTGAACCAGCGACCTTCTTGCTGTGAGGCGACAGCACTACCCACTGCGCCACCGTAATATTTTTCTAGATACTATTCAGCTTAAAGTGACATTTAAAGGCTTAATTGGGTTAAGTTAGGGTAATTAGGCAAGTCATTGTATAACAGTGGTTAACAAACAAAAAATATACAGCTTAAGGGGGATAATAATATTGATAATAAAACAAATAAAACTTTCTCCAGAAGAACAAATATTATAGGAAATGCTGTGGAAAAATTTCTTCCTCTGTTAAACATCATTAGGAAAATATTTGAAAAAGAAAACAAAATTCACAGGAGGAATTTAGAGCATACTGTATGCAACTGCTGATAAGGAAGCAACAGAGAAGTGTTAATGTTCGAATACTGTGCCGTTTAATAACCTTAAAAGACTAGAGTTGCACAATCTGCCCATAACGGCACATTACCTGTGTGCGATGAATCAAAAACGCTTTCCAAAGAGAGATTAATGCAGCATTCCGGGAACCTGCAATAGCCTCATGCTGATTAAAACCAGTTTGTCTGTAAATACTGTAATTATGCTTGTTGTGTCAGTGAATGTAGCTTGACTCACTACTAATTGCTTCTCAGAAAAATGGATTGATTCTCATGTAATTGCAATGAAATCAAAAGAAGGGTGCATTTTCTTTTGAATGTCAGTAATGTCATTTAATGGGAGTGTAATGAACTGAAAAAAAAATGTGCGAGGGGAGAGGTTTGTGTGGCTCGCAGTGTATCCTGCTGATAAGTATTGACAGGCTATAGGCTGTGGTTTTTGTGATGAGGTATCATTTTACAAACATGGAAGTCAGGTTTTTGGCTCAGCTGTTTATGAATCTTGTGGCTGTACGCTCATCAGATAGAACTAAACTGCACACTCGCACAACTCCCATGAGCTGACAAATAAAAATTCCCATCATCTTTTGACATAAAGGTTTTTAGACTACAAAAATATCCTTTCAAGGCTCAAACTGTGATGTTTAATAATCCTGTACAATGGTAGATTGTCAGACTGCACAAACATGATTCATATGTCAGACTGTAAGATCTCAGTTGTCATAATGTCAGACTGGATGACATTCAAAACATGGACACGCATGAAATCTCATCCGGAGTTTGACATCATCGTCTATGACACGTTCAGTAACTTACGTTCGGATATAATGACTCACAGCAAACATAAACAATCAGTATTGTTAATTTTGCACACTACATGCCTTGATTAAAAAACTTTTGAGATTTCCCTGTGCTGATTTGAAGTTGTCGCGCAAAACATCAGATTCTGATATACTAAATATAAAAACCATCTATTAATTTCTTTTGGTTTTGTCCTGTTCTTTATGAGTTTTGGTCCAGCATTTTTGAATTGTTTTCCAGTGCTTATGGAACCAATATCCAACTTGACTACAGTTTGGCTATTTTTGAATATTCTAATATAATGGACACCTTTCCATTAACCCAACAGCAAGCCCTGATGGTTGGCATGATTACAGCTAAAAAAAAGATTATCTTACTTAATTGGAAATCTCCAAAGGCTCCCTGTTACAAGAGATGGTTGAATGAGCTGCTTTGTCATTCAAATGGAACAACTACGTCTTGAAACTTCACAGAAAAAAGCTGAAACCACATGGGGACCTATCTTAAGGCTCTTGGGAATTTAGCATTTTAAGTTTGTAAATTTTCATCTCTAACCTATATATTCATGACACTGGCTTTGTAAAAATGTGAATATTGTCATCCTTTGTTTATATGTTTATGCTACATATGTTGTGTGTGTGTGTGGGGGGGGGGTTAATGTCAATTATTCTGTACACATTTTTTTTCTTCTTTTTATTGGTATTGTACTGTTTTTGTTACATTTCTTATAAATGTTTAATAAAACAAAATATTACAAAAAATCAAACCATCTATTCAAATGCTGTGTTCTGATGAGGGAGATCAAAATAGGCCAGAAATAACAATATTTGAGTAAATTATGATGTAAAAATCTCAATAACATTATAAGTGCACATCATTTTCATAAATGAAGGCTTTTTATCAACATTAATGGTCCCATGAGGAACTTTGAACATCCATGGAGCATTTCCATTCCACATAGTTGATTTAAAGTTGTAATAGATTCATAAGATATTCTTCACACTTCCAAAAAAAGTGGATCCTTTAAGAATTGTTCATTGAGATGTTCCTTGAGGTAGCAAAATTGGTTCTTCTGTGTCAACACTGTGAAAACACTCTTTTGGAACTTTCATTTTTGAAGGTGCTGTATGTAAGTTTTTGACTCTTCTAAAACATGAAAATACCATAATATGTTTGCAGATATTTAAGAAACATGCTAAGTGAACATTCTTGTTTATCTGAAAAACAATGCTAAAGTCAGATGTTCTGCTTTGAAAATGTGTTTTCCGTGCCGGAACGCTGTCTTTGTTTTGGTCCCTTTAACCCGCCCAATGCCAGTTTAGCCAATTATATTTCAGCACCCCGGGTTGCCTTGTTGGAAAACAGCGTATTTCATTCATTCAGTCAGAAAAGCTCTCAAAGCATGCGCTCGTGACCGAAATGCGACCTCCGGTGGACAGTAGCAGCCTCCAAAATGAGATGCGTAGTCAGTTCCACATGAGGTGGTTATTAATCAGCAAATAATATAAATATTACGAGCGTAAACACTAGGTGTGCAGGTTACATTGTAACCGCGTCTCCTAATAACACGCTACGTGAGGAGATTTGCAGTGATGAGCAATTTGGCTGTTTGCACCAGACGAAACCCGAAATTTAAATACAGCCATTCAGAAGCACAGAATATGCACTCACAAAATGATAAGGTTTATAAGTAATAACATATTAAACCTCTTTAACATTATTAAATGTACATGCTGAATCACTATGTGTTGCCTTGCACTGTTTTACAGTTCTAAAGTTCAATTTCAAACGGTTTATTTTATTTTCAATATCTGAGGTGAACTATCTGCTGCTGCTTTCATTAGTATGGCAATAAATGTAATGTAAAATGGCATTCAAACTCACATTGTTAGCATTTATTACTGAATAAAGCACATGAGGTGTACCTGAGTTGATCACAGTTTATCCTGTTGTTCAGCTGCAAGAAATAGAACACGTTTCTAATATATCAATTCGAGGTGTTGGGTAGAACAAAAATATTCCCTCTTATCGTGTGCTGTTGCTTTGACACAATTTAAGTCAGACTCGCTCCTCAATCTGGCAATCTGCGCTTGCATTTGTTTTGATCCAGGAGTGTAATACCTAGTTCAACCACTGGGTGTCAAACTTGCATACTGCACCTTTAACTGCAGCCAGTAAAACAACATGCCTGCCTTTTTTTCCTGCTGTTTTTCTGACATGGTTCAGATTCTAAGAGTGCCGTGATGATTTTATTCCAGGAATCCTGTAATGTACTGTATTAGGTAATGTTGTTATTCCTTGTTTACTACTTTATGTCCTTAAATGATATCCATTATGGAGTTTATCACATAATTTGTAAAATAGCAGACATATTAAACATGATATATTACAGAGCCTGAAGCCGTGTGCACAGATATTGTGAGAAGTCACAGGTGATCGTCTGGCATGTGTAGAAGAACAGCTAAATCCGTCAAGCTCTAAAAATCCTGTGTAGTCAGTTGTTATTCTCCTGGGATTGAAGGCCTAGGCTTAGGGAATCCTGGAAAGGCTGCTAAAATGTCAGACTAATCCACTTCTGTATATGTAAGGGCAGCTACGTCTAATGGATGAAGGACCGAGAAGTATGCGAGTGAAACGAATGTTAAACAAGTCAGACAAGCTCTGCAATCAAATGAGGCGGTGGCTGCTGGGAAGTTGATTGCCGCAGGCCACATTTTAACTGGTTTGTTTATGGTTTACAAATGGTTGTTTGCTGAGTGACAGCATTCAGATAACTAGTTCAAGTTGAGTAATTCACATACAGTACAGGTTTTACTGTTTCGAATGTGGAAAGACTGCAAGTTCATGGACTGTTATATACTTCCCTGTTATGTTTAAATCAGCCGAAAAAAATGAAAGGAAAGAAAATGTGCAAAGTAAAAAAAAAACAAAAAAACTTTGAATTTACTTTCATTTGGTATTTTTTTTTGTTTTGTTTAGAAAACATTGGTACACTGCATAGGGCTATTTGTTTTTTTTGACCACTGACAGATGAGGGATTATTTTATTCATTTGTTTATTTAGGCTTTTTGTGTGCGTGTGCGTGTGAAACTAGTTTGAAAACAATCATCATTATTATTTGATTACATACAAAGCATACAACAATTAAGGTGATTGTTTTAGTTTTTTTCTGTGGTGCTAAATGACTGTTAAACAAACCTTGACAGAATGTACCAAGTTAAAAATATAAATATAAAAATTTAATACAGTAATAGTACAGTGCTATAAATTTAATCCATTGATTCAGTAGATTTTTCTTCCAAATTTGACAAATGAATGGATGTAAATTGAAAAAAATGTATTTAGAAAAAATGTATTTAGAAAAAATGTATTTAGAAAAAGTTCAATGTGCTAAGTAAAAATAAAATATAGTAATAAAATATATATTTTTCTGAGTATTATATTTTAAATTTACAGTAGATTTGTTAGATTTTTGTTTAAAATTTTGTAAATTAAAAGATACTATTTAGAATAGTAGAAAAATGGGCATTATAATTTAAAAACCAAAACTTTACTGTTAAAATACAATCTGGGGTGAAAAATGACAATTAGATGAATTTCAGCAGAATTTACTGAATTAAAAAAATAATGAAGGGTGGCGCGGTGGTGCGGTGGGTAGTGCTGTCGCCTCCAAGCAAGAAGGTCGCTGGTTCAAGCCTCAGCTGGGTCAGTTGGCATTTCTGTGTGGAGTTTGCATGTTCTCCCTGTGTTGGCGTGGTTTCCTCCAGGTGCTCCGGTTTCCCCCACAAGTCCAAAGACATGCGCTATAGGTGAATTGGGTAAGCTAAATTGTCCATAGTGTATGTGTGTGAATGAAAGTGTATGGGTGTTTCCCAGTGATTGGTGATTCCTGGAAGGGCATCCGCTGCGTAAAACATATGCTGGATAAGTTGGCGGTTCATTCTGCTGTGGGGACCCCAGATTAATAAAGGGACTAAGCCGAAAAGAAAATGAATAAATATTATTTATTCATTCATTGAGGGAGAAGGAGGGGGGACTAGTTTGAGGGCGACACGGTGGCTCAGTGGTTAGCTCTGTCACCTCACAGCAAGAAGGTTGCTGGTTTGAGTCCTGGCTGGGTCAGTAGGCATTTCTGAATGGAGTTTGTTCTCCCCGTGTTTGCGTGGGTTTCCTCCGGATGCTCCGGTTTCCACCACAGTCCAAAGACATGCGCGAAAGGTAAATTGAATAAAACTAAATTGGCCATAGTGTATGTGTGTGAATGAGTGTGTATGGATGTTTCCCAGTACTGGGTTGCAGCTGAAAGAGCAACCACTGTAAAGCATATGCTGGATAAGTTGGATGGTTCATTCCCCTGGGCCAAAGAAAAATTAACGAATGAAATTAGTTCGATAACTATTATTATTGATGCAATTACAATATGTCTGTTGCTATACTGTAGATATTACACACTTCAACTTTTCAGATTTCATTTCATGCAAAATATAAACTTATTTGCTGTATCTTGTTGATGAATAGACGGACAGACCCTAGTTTCTGAAGACTTGTATAACCTCTGATCTCTACAGTATCTGTTTTTTTCATTTTGGAAAGAAATCAGCAGAAACATTCTTCAAACGTCTGCAAGTAAATGATGACAGAATGTTATTTTTGGGCTGAACTCTTCCTTTAATATAAATACATACAGTGCTCATATTCATTTTGAAAATGAATATTTTTATCCATTTCTCAGTGAATATGGGTAATATATATTGGTGCATTTGAACAAAACAGATTTATTAAACAGATATATTTATTAAAATTATATTTTTGTCACAGAACATCTTTAGAAATGGACAGATAATGCATTTAAATTCATGCAAAATATTGCAAAAAAAATTACAAGCTACAACATTTCAACAAAATTGTGTATATATTTTTTGTTTTGCTATTTTTTTTTTATTTTTTATTTTATTTTGTTTAATATTTTTCCCTAACATATAAATTTGGGCTGCTAATTTTTATACCAGTATTGTAAGTTATTTTGTTAGATTAGCTCCAGATTTGGCTTCAGTACTGACTAAACTAATGTATATGCACAAATATAATATTCCAAAGCATCCTATAGAATATATTCATTTAAATGAGAGATTTGTGGGGGGTGTACTCATATATAATGAGCACTGTAGATGTTACTCAGGCCCACTTCCCTTTAAACTGTCAGAGAAGATGCTTCAACTGGCTGCCATTGTGCTTCTTTTAGTGTAATGTAATTGAATCATGAGGAAAGCAGCATGTGGGGCTCAACGCTGCCACTTTATTATGCTTTATTAAACTGCATTCACCCTGCATTCCTTTGAACGCACCGTTTCTAGCTCACAGTTACACAAGCAAGTCAGATAACCCGTCATTCATGTCACGACAAGAGGGCATGATTCAAAACGACACGCAATATCAGATGCTCTATTACAAGAATCACACGATGTCTGAAAGGACTTGTTGTTTTGGAGGACTGAAGTTGTTCTCATCTGAAGAAGCAGTCAGTCAGACGCAGATGCTCAGAGGAGGAATGTGGCTGAAAAGCCTCTGGTTCCTGGAATGCCCCTGGCTTTATCAGGCCATAATGGAATTACCTCAGATCGGGCCCACAAAGAGGGGTTACTGGAACTGCTGAGGGCCCTTTGTTTTGACAGCACTCTCACAATTATGATATTCATGCTTGAGGTGCTTTGACATGTGTATATGCGGGCATGTTGTTGTTTTCTCATATTTTGCATTCTGTCAATAGAGCATTTCTTTGCAGTGAGCGGCTGTTGCCTGGTGTGAATTTGATAGAATTTGAACAATCGAGTGTGTCTAAATAAGCCACCTACATAGATTATTTTTATGCGTGTTTTGAAGATAGATGTGAATATACACTCCAAAAATTATTTTTGATGCTTGTTCAAACTAATTTAAAATGAGCTGAAACCACACAATTCTTGAGACTTTTTTTGAGACAACTCAATTGTTTTATGTTCAATCTATTTAAATGGTTAATTGAACTTAATCAGTTTGTGTTGGGACAACACTAATAATAATAATAATAATAATACATTTTTATTTCTATAGCACTTATACATACATGCAACTCAAAGCGCTTCACAAACAAACAAGCATTAAAAAACAAAAAAACAAAAACAAATGTATAAACCAATAAAGCAAAATAAACAACAAATATATACTCAGATAAATGCATACATGTACACACATATAGACATATATCTACACAATCACACACACACACACACACACACACACAGACACAAACACACACACACACACAGTAGTCCTTACATATGTATATATATGCACACACTAAATGCATACATACACCTACACAATATACATAAAATGCATATGCTTCAAATGTTATATTCATTCATTCATTCATTCATTTTCATTTCGGCTTAGTCCCTTTATTAATCTGGGGTCGCCACAGCGGAATGAACCGCCAACTTATCCAGCACATGTTTTACGCAGCAGATGCCCTTCCAGCTGCAACCCATCTCTGGGAAACATCCATACACACCCATTCACACTCATACACTACGGACAATTTAGTCTACCCAATTCACCTGTACTGCATGTCTTTGGACTTGTGGGGGAAACCGGAGCACCCGGAGGAAACCCACGCCAACACAGGGAGAACATGCAAACTCCACACAGAAACGGCAACTGACCCAGCCGAGGCTCGAACCAACGACTTCTTGCTGTGAGGCGAACGTACTACCCACTGCGCCACTGTGAGGCCCTGTTATATTCAATATATGTATATTACTGCAATTTTAAAAAGGTACGTCTTAACACGTTTTTTTTTTTTTGCTGGGGGATTCTTTCACTTCATTTGGGAGACAATTCCAAATTTTGGGAGCATAGTGAATAAAAGTGGTGCAGCCAGATCGCATAAGATATACAGAAGGAAATTCTAAAAGTCCAGCACTAGAGGAGTGTAACAAACGGCATGGAGTATATCTTGACAAACAGTCAGTTATAAAAGAATATGATTGTGTGAAACCCTGCACTTCTTACAGTGTGCACTATCCCACCTTAAACATGTAGGTGAGAAAAAGATACAATTCAAATAAAATTAACTACTTATCGCCATTCTACGGTGGCCCAAAGAGCTCAGCATGCTGCAACTTTAAGAAAACACATGAAAATAGAAAAAACACCTGCAAATAAACAAAACCTCTTCATCGGATGGACAGCACACATGTTACAAATCCTCACAACGTAAACACGAATACAAAATGTGCTGCAAATCCTCACAGTGTGTGCACATTTTGATCTGAAAAAACGAAAGCAAAAAAGTTGACTGAAGTTAGCACGTTGTATTTGTATTATGTTGTCCTTTCAATCATTAGCCTACTAAAAGGGCCTAAATATCTTTATAATATTATTCTTATATTATCCTTATTGTCAATTGTTTTAACAATTAGTGAAGCATTCATTCATTCATTCATTTTCATTTCGGCTTAGTCCCTTTATTAATCTGGGGTTGCCACAGCGGAATGAACCGCCAACTTATCCAGCATATGTTTTACGCAGCGGATGCCCTTCCAGCTGCAACCCATCACTGGGAAAAATTAATGAAGCATTGTGAGTTTATTTTCATTTACCTTTAAATAATTTTATGTTAAGTTAAGGATATTAATTTAGGGGCCTCACAGTGGCGCAGTGGGTAGCACGTTTGCCTCACAGCAAGAAGGTCGCTGGTTCGAGCCTCGACTGGGTCAGCTGGCGTTTCTGTGTGGAGTTTGCATGTTCTCCCTGTGTTGGCGTGGGTTTCCTCCGGGTGCTCCGGTTTCCCCCACAAGTCCAAAGACATGCGATACAGGTGAATTGGGTAGACTAAATTGTCCGTAGTGTATGTGTGTGAATGAGAGTGTGTGGATGTTTCCCAGAGATGGGTTGCGGCTGGAAGGGCATCCGCTGCGTAAAAACATATGCTGGATAAGTTGGCGGTTCATTCCGCTGTGGCGACCCCAGATTAATAAAGCCGAAATGAAAATGAATGAATGAATGAAGTTAATTTAGATATCTTATATGATAACGTTTCACATTTAATCGTCAGTTTAATCGCCAGCAAAAGACAAAAGAATTATGTACAAAAAATCTAAATTGGCAAATCTAAAAAAGTCTAAAAAAAAATGTGCTGTACAAAATAGTATAGTTTATGTAAAATAAGTATTTTATTAAGTGTTTTGAAATGTAAAATTGCTATAAAATTAAAGCTAAGTGTCTAACCAAGTTGTGTCCCAAATTTGAAGTTGATATTCGATCAGAATATATATAGGATATTATTGTTTTCCTGTTAGAAAGGAGGACAAAAAAGAAGTTTACAATTAATTATTCTCCACCAGTTAATGGCAAAACTATGTGCAACAAACAGTGCATGTAACTTAGGAATCCTCATCATTAACGAGAGGAATTGAAGAGCTTCAAGATGGAGCTATCATTTGTGTGCAAAGGCTCACTTACTGGAAATATCACTGTGACCCAGTTAAAGGTGACAAGGCCCTTTTTTATGTTTGGATACTTTTTCTCCTCTCCCAGTTGAATATGAAGAGATGACTATAAATAAATCATTTGTAGGTTGATTTCCCTGAAGAGTGTAAACAGTGTGGCTCTGTGGTTCTATTAAAACATTGCTGTGTTTGTTTGTGTGCCCCCTCACAGTTTCAGCAGCTCAGCCAATGGCGTGAGTTTGGGGGCGGGACCAGAGTTTGATTTGGAAAGGGAGAAGAGGTCAAATCTTATACCCACAAGCAAGTCAGGACAAAACATTGGGATGATTTTAGTATGTATTTATTTATTCATATTATGTTTTATACATTAGATTTTATAAATTATTTATATTATTGATAAATTCAAGTATTTCTATAGATGCTTAAAAGAGTTCAGCAGTGTTTGTAAGTCAACAGTATAAGGTGCTAAGGTTTAGGTTCCATGAAGAACCTTTCAGGAAATCTTTTCTCTTTTTAATAAGATTTGAAATGGCCTATTATCTGAACTTCTATTGGAAGAAACTATAAAGCTTGAAAAATATCCATGACACACATATAAAAATATTTGACAGAGTATTGACACTTAATAACATTGCAATGACACATTCAATTTGTATACCACTGTAGTTGAGGTGAAAATAAATAATAATAATGCTGCTATAAAACTATTTGACAGGGTATTTACACTTTGATGACGTTTTAATGACAAATTCAGTTTGTTCCACTGGAAGAATTAATTAAAAATATATTCAATGCACCATTATTAATAAACTCATGCCTTTAATCATGTTTATGACAGATTTATGACAAGCTATGTTGCCTTGATAATGTAAAGTTGTCACAATAAAGACAAAGGCAGATTGTAATGTATTTGTTTATGACTACGTTTACATGGACATCAGTAATCCAATTATTTGCCTGTCACACCTCCTGCACGTTCCATCAGCCCTGCTCACAACGCACTCAGTCACCAGATTACTAATCACGCTCACCTGCGCACTCATCACATTCATCTGCTCCCGTCATCACCACCACTCCATAAAGACTCACCCACTCCGTTCAGTCATCGTCCGGTATCGACTTCATATGGTCACAACTCTCTCCGTCTGCTCGTCTCGATCATCCACCAAGGCTATCTGCTACTTCTCGTATCCAGAGACTAACCCCTGTCATCGGCTTGCTCTATCTCAAGGGAAGTGACTCGTTTGCATCTGATCTGATTCAGTGACTCTATTGACTCGTTTGACTCTTCATTTGAACTGCTTGCTAGCACCGTGGGTGCGAAGATTAA
>CAIGQW010052810.1:791105-810857 GCA_903798125.1 Danio choprae
AATGTGTATTTTTCCTCCTGACAGAAACATGCATACCAAGTTGGCATGTAGCTGATCAGATATTCTGGTTAAACCACTATTGTCAGATGAGAATTGCAGTGAAAAAAAAGCCTAAAAGTCCTGGTTTACAAAGCAGCCATTCATTGCTTGCATTCTTCTGAAAAGGTGACTTTAATCAAATCGCTTTCCAGCCCTTGAAAATGGTTTCCTGAATTTGACAGTGTGTTTGAAACGCGGCTCTTGTTATTGAAGCTGGTTTGATATGTATGAGAGCCACAGATACTGTAGCTAACTTGTATAGATTGGTAATCTCACCCACGGCTGACCTACACATTGTTTTATGCTCGGTCTCGGCAGGGTCACGGCGCTCTCAGAGGCGCCTCTTTTCTTTTTGTTTTCTCAGGAGCTCTGTGAGATCTGCTGTAGTGTGCGGTGAGACTTTGGGTTCTGTGAAGAAAAGCACCGTCTGGGTCGTAGAGAACTCGCCGTGACCTTGGTGTTTGGCAGGAGATCTGAGTGAAGGGTTGCAGTTTGAGACTTCATGCTGTGTCATGCAGACCATATTACTGCCTTTGTGTCTTCTGAACGCTGTTACATTTGGAGCTGGATGCAGAGCTGAGTCCTGAGAAGCTGGAAATGCAGTTTTGAGAAAATAAAGACTAGTTGGTTTAATTATTGCTGTTTGGAACTGTTAAAATGGTCGGTTTTACATGGTTGCATTTACATGGTTTTTACATGGTTTTACATGGTTGCAACTGTTTTTGTGCAGTTGCATTATGTGATAACGAAATACAGAAAACTGTATTTATTTATGCACTTATTGTTTTTTATAGTTTTTTCCTTGTTTTGCAACAGTTGACAGACTAAGGCACAACAATATTGATTTTGATTAGCTGGCTGAGTCAGGCTAATGTTTCAGATTTGTTCAATAATATTAATAATAATAATAATGAATTTTTTTTTTTTTTTTTGCCAGAAATTATTGCTTTTATTCAGCAAGGAGGATGCATTCAATTGGTAAAAAGTGACAGTGAAGACATTTATAATGTTTTACAAATTTTAATTTCACTTTTCTTTTTAAATGGCCAGTCATTAAGTAGTTCTGAGAGATCTTAAATTATTAGGCAATGCAAATGTTTTCATTGTGTTGCCTACTATTACAAGCTATTTGGTTAGCGCTGTTGCCTCACAGCAAGAAAGTCGCTGGTTCGAGTCCCGGCTGGGCCAGTTGACATTTCTGTGTGGAGTTTGCAGCTTTGGTGTGCATAAGAGATACTTATATATATAATAGGAAACTAAAACCAAACACACAGTTCTGCATCACTCATGATTTTGCAATATTTACAAACAACTTACGTGAAGACACTGCAATGCATTGTGCACAGTGGAAGATTCTTGCCAGCTTTGCTTTTGGATTCTGATTAAAGGGTTTTCTCCGCCCATTATTTCTCTCTTACTTCCTGTAATCCTGCAGGTCTGCGGTGCTGCTTTTGGCCCCTCTCCTGGCAGAGGCAGATTCAGCACCCCTGGCCTCCTCCAGACCTCCAGGCTTTACTGGCGTCGAGGGCCTTCACTCCCGCTTCCACTGGATGGCAGATCATGTACCTGCTTTCAGGGTCCCTGGGGGTCACATTCGCATCCTCCACTCACCTGATGAGTTTTATCAAGCCATGAAGGTGTGTGATTGTGTTTTAACTGGGAGAACGCTAAGTAATTGCATCTTCAAAGAAGGTTGTAAAAATATATATTGTTAGCATTGCATGACCCATGTATCTAATCTCACTCAAATAAACAAACTTTCTATCTATTATAGTAGTAATTATTTCATATAATTGTTAACTAGATTACATCAGAAGATAGTTACTAGAAGAAGAGGATGATGGTTTATCAAAATAGGTGGATGGATTTAAAATTTTATAATTTCTTAGTATTAGTTTTTTTAGTTTCAACGTTAAAATGTAAACAATTTAGTAAAAAAAAAATCGCAAAAAAAAAGTGTATGTATGTATAAAATGTATATTTCTTTTATTATTAAGTCTATTTTACACTGTAAAATATCACTACTGTGTATTAAATGAAAGATGTGGATGTGAAATTCAAATTCTGCTTTTATCTGTTTGTTGTCTTCAAACTTATTCTCAGTTGTCTGCATTTGCCATTTATAGATGCATGTTTTGAGTAAAATATTAATTTGTTTTATTTATAAACTGATTATAACGTGTTTGAAAAATGTTAATATTAATATTTTCCTCATAATATTTAAGTTTAACTGATCTCATGCAATATTTTAAATGGACCTATTGCCATTTTCTGCTAATTTTGAGGACAGTTCCTTACAAAGTAGATATAAAACACAAATTAACATTTTACTCAAACCAAAAATCTATTAATGGATAATCTTTGGGAGCCAATAAAAACATTTGAAGTGGCTTCTTAATTTTTTCCATAGCTGTAGCTTGCAAAATAAGCTTGTAATCGCAGTGTCTCTTATTAAATGTGTTTTTTCTGTTTGCACAGGCTCGTATCAAGACAGCCAAGAGCCGTGTGGTGATGGCATCCCTGTATCTGGGCACAGGACCACTAGAGCAAGACCTGGTACATTTACTATCACTGAGCTATAATGAAGCACTGTCCAAAGCAGGAAAAGACTGACTGTGGCCTGATTGAGAATTTACATAAGAGGAAACTGATCAGTGAAGCTCAGGCGTATCTAGTTTTCTCTTTTAAACCCATAAGACAATGAAGAACTCATTAGCAAAACAAACAAGCAAAAGGAGTAGTTAATGTCCCAACTAAATTCAGATTTTCAGAAAATGACCACAGAAGAACCTTTTTAAAAAAATTATTCCCGGAAAGTCATCATATATTGAACTGAAAAATCATATCTAATGTTTTTAATGTAAAACGATTTTTTTTTTTTTGTATTATCTCTTATATAATTATGAAGTTGTTATTATTCTGTAATATATATTTATTTATTATTCTTGCCATTAAATAGCCATAAGTTCCTGTTGTGGCAATAAATAGACAAACAAATAAAACCTCAGAAGAATCACAGATCTTGATCTGCTAATGTTTATGAAATCTCAGTGGTAAAGTTTTATTTATTCACCATCTAATTTCCTTGTTCAAATCAACATGAAAAACTAGCCAGGCAGGTCGTGAGCTTTCTGCAGCAGAAAACAAAGATGGTGCTGAGCTCCTATGAACTCTACTATTAAGTACAGTACAGTACAGTATGTATAATTAGAGGCTTCCATAAACCACTGTCTAATTTCTTTTGAAGGTTGATTGCATGGAAGAAGCATTAGAGCGCTCACAGGAAGATCACACACCTGATCTCAAAGTGTCGTTTCTGCTGGATTATACCAGAGGCTCTAGAGGTCTGTTTCACACACTCTATCACAAACACACAGTCTGTTTGGACAGACGCCAACTGCCATATCCAAATAAATAGGAACGTTCACCCAAAAATGAAAATTCAATCATCAGTTATTAACCGTCCTTTTATTCCAAACCTGTTTGAGTTTCTATTTTTTCTGTTGAACACAAAAAAAGATTTGTTGAAGACTGTTTAAACTGGTACATCTTGACTTCTGTAGTATTTTATGGATGTCAATGGCTGCTGGTTTCCAACATTTAGCAGAAAGGCAAATTCCATAAAGGTTTGGATGCACTTAGTTACCCCCCCCAAAAAAGAAAATTTTGTCATTATTTACTCACACCTTACTTGTTTCAAAGCTTTTTGAATTTCTTTTTTCTGTTAAACCCAAAAGATGTTATTTTTAAAAATACTGGAAACCTGTAACCATTGGCTTTCATAGTATTTGTTTTCCTACTATTGAAGTTAGTGGTTACAGGTTTTCAGCTTTCTTCAAAATGTCTTCTTTTGTGTTCAACAGAAGAAAGAAACTCTTAAAGGTTTGGAACCACTTGAGGCTGAGTAAATAGTGGGTAAATGCTTAATTCTTTACTTAGTTTTGGGTGAACTACCCCTTTAAGTGTGATAATTATTTTTTTTATTATTAGTAGTATATATTTTTTTAATCCTTTGAATTGTTGAATTGCAGCCTGAACAAAAATACCATAATATCCTGTTTCAGTATGATTCAAACAATCAATGCTATAGTTTTCAGTTTGCTTATTTAAAGTGGCCCTATTATGGATTGTAAAAGGTCATATTTTGGCTTTGGGAGTCCCCAACAACAGGCTGATATGCATGCAAGGTCAAAAAACATTTTCATAGTCTTATAATGTGCATTTATTTTTACCCAAGTATCCCAACAACTCTAATATGATTTGTTCAGTGATTAACTTTTCCAAACCCTTCCTTTTGCTGATTCTAATCTGCAGTTATTGGTCCAATGAACCAGTCTGTTGGGATTGGTCGACTGCATGTAGCATCACAGCTTATAAGTGTTGTATTAATAAGCAGCCATTGTACAGAGTATATGTGTGAGCCCAATGCTGAAGCATATTGATAAAGTACTCCAGTGTGTACACCAGCATAATGCTCTATTCTTAATCATAACTCCAAGTAGTAACATGTGGACAGGCAATGTTTCATTCTGATGTCACAACGAAACTCCTAAAGATCCATTTGAACAGCGATTCGAATGAACAACTCTTAGTCGACTCTTTCTTTTCGAGAGTCAATAATTAGATACGTGTTGTGCGCTTTCAGATTTAAATCTAAGCTGGATGTTTTTATTCACTGAGTGCTGTTAAACACTATGTGAAAGGTCATTTTCAAAAAGCCATATTAGGGGCGCATAAATAATGAGCATTTTTAATGAGCTACATTCGCATGATTGTGTGAAATACACACATCTTATATGCCATTACAATAAGGTTCCATTAGATAATGAATCAAGTGTGAACAACACTTATTAATCATAGTTCAACATTTACTAATGCATTATTAAAATACGAATTCATGCTTGTTAACATGAATGCATTTTGAGTTAACATGAACCAACAATGAGCAAATGTATTTTCATTAGTTAACATTAACAAAGATGAATAAATACTGTAATAAACGTATTAACGTAATAAACGTATTGTAGAGTAAATCCAAGAGCGTAATCCGTGTATGCAAAAAGGTCTAGACAGGCGGTAAACAATCAAAAGCGAAAGAAACTTGAAACAGGTGTGTGAATGCAAGCTATGATGGGATACAGAGAGTACTCTTTAGCAACACGCGAGGGGATCATAAGTTTATTCATGCTAGTAAATGCTTTAACTAACATGAACTAATACAACCTTATTGTAAAGTGTTACCAGTATCAGATATAATCTACACTTAAAATGTGAATCTGAGAACATCACTAGTAAACATCAGTGTGGACAATTAGTCCCAAAGATTGGATCGGATTTGTGTGTTGTGTGAACAAAGCTTTACATTCTCTCTTGCTCATTTCCTTCTTTATTGTTCTGTTGTTTCCTTTTGAACTACTTTCTGCATATTTCGAAAAAGTTCATCTTTTTTGATCAAATTCCTGTAAAACTATCAGAAGGAAATCGTACCTACAGGAAACCCCGTGCTCATGTTCATTTCCCTTTCTGAGTAATATGCATGCGCCACGTCTGTTCTGATATAAAAGCAATGGGTGTAATTTTGGAGCTCTTCCCGTCTTGGTAATTGTAGGTTAGAGTTCAGACCTCCTCCCTCCCCTTTTTTTTTTTTCAAACTTTTACTTTACCTTGCAGATTACCTAATAGGAACTTAATCATTCTATTGACTGCTTTCAGTGTGCTGTTGAACTCACCCGATGATGGTGTGAGAATTCATAATTTAATAATTTATGGTAACTCTGGCTTCATATTGCAGAGAAGACCTTCATTTTAGTAGTTCAGTTTCTACATGATCTCATGATATGAGGCGTAAAAAGTCATTCATTTTTAATACGAGTTGGTATGCATATTACATAGAATAATGATTTTGGTCACTCTTTACAATAAGGTTCCATTAGTTAATGTTTTTATTAACATGAGCAACTTTATTTTCATTAAGTAACGTTAGCAAGGATAAATAAAT
The DNA here is from genome assembly GCA_903798125.1 of Danio choprae. Taxonomy (NCBI): domain Eukaryota; kingdom Metazoa; phylum Chordata; class Actinopteri; order Cypriniformes; family Danionidae; genus Danio; species Danio choprae. The sequence continues at coordinate 797,143 of CAIGQW010052810.1, forward strand.
ACTGTAATAAATGTGTTACTCATTATTTATTCATGTTAATAGATACATTAGTTAACCTAATCTTATGGAAACTTATAGTAAAGTGTTACCATAATATTTTTTGTATTAAATGTAAAGAATCTTCATACTGTAGAGATTGTACCTAGTGATTATAAAAACTATTTATTAGTTTGAGTTTTCTGAAAAATTCATTCTCCTGTCACCTATTGGGAAAATCTATGTAAATGTAGTATTTCTTATATCATTTAAAATTAATTAAACACATATATCATAACAAAGACATCACTAATAGTTTAAATACCATATAACATATTTGTTTGTTATATTTTATTATGTCTAATACATTTCAGAAGTGTGCTGTATGTGTAGTAAACTTTTATTCACAAACTAAAACAGTATAATCTAAAGGATTATTTTGGGGATTTAAGAATTAATGTAAATAGTTTTTTAATGAAATATACAAAACTAGAAATTTAAAATGAATTCCCTTATGCACAGTGATTAACACAAAACTTTATTTGTTCAGTACATATTCTTGATATGAATACATGCACTATTAGAAACATTTTCACAACAACAACCTCTAGCTTCATGTATTTGTCGAGGTAATTTACACCCAAAAGTGAAAATTATGTCATAATTTACTCACCCTTTACTTGTTTCATACCTTTAGTCTTTTTGTTGAACAGAAAAGAAGATATTTTGAAGAAAGTTGGAAACCTGTACCAGTTGACTTTTATGTGTTTTTCCTACTATGCAAGTCAATGGTTTACAGGTCTTCAGCTTTCTTCAAATTATCTTCTTTTGTGTTCAACAGAAGAAAGAAAGTTATAAAGGTTTGGAACCACTTGAGTGTTTGTAAATACTGATTAAATGACATTTTTTGAGTGTAATCTTTTAAAATATTATTTCCCCTTCTGCAGGTAAGCACAATTCCCGCACAATGTTACTGCCGCTCCTCCAGCGTTTCCCCGAGCAGATGAGAGTGTCGCTGTACCACACACCAGACCTGCGAGGACTCCTGCGGCTCCTGGTACCCGAACGCTTCAATGAAACCATCGGCGTGCAGCACATCAAGGCATACCTTTTTGACAACAGTATCATCATTAGTGGGTGTGTATACAATAAACATGCATATGGATGAATAACAGAGATTTTTTCTAGTATCTTGTTGAAAACATTATTTAATTTTAAAGGGATAGTTCACCCAAAAATAATAATGTCCTTATCATTTACTCACACTGAAGCGGTTCTAAACTTTTATGAATTTCTTTCTTCTGCTGAACACATTAAAAGACCTTCTGAAGATTGTTGGAAAACAGCAGCCATTGACATTCATTGTAGGAACAAAAATACTATGGAAGTCAATGGCTATTGGTTTACGTTTACATTTAGCAGATGCTTTTGTCCAAAGTAGCCTATAATCGAGGAGGCATTCAGTGATTCAACAAAAATAGGCAATACACATAAGAAGTGCTAATTATACAAAGGAACGGTTTGTGCTCAGAGAATTAAGTGCTACAGTAAGGATGTGAGAGTGTTTTTATATATAGAGAAGAGGTGGTTTGTCAGACCCCCTCAACTTATTATATAATTTTTTTAAATAGAGAGTTTTCTACAGGTGGTTTATCAAGCACACTCACCTGTGTGAGGCACATTCAGAATTGCATGATTTTTTTGAGGTTGTCGAGTGGTGTGGTTGGGAGAGAAGAGGGGGTCCTGGTTTTGTTCACAGGGTTTACTGGAGTATATATTGGCATTCTTGAGTATATGCTCTTTTGTGTTCAGCTTTAGAAATAGTCTCAAACAGGTTTGGAACAAGTGGAGGATGAGTAAATGGTGATACATTTTTGTTGAACCAGCACTTTAATTATCCAGTGCTTGATAAACACAAATTAGTTTCTTTTTTTACTTTTGGTAAGATAAATCTTTTCACTTTTGTACTGTCAGTATTGATACTCTATCTTAGTAGCAGAATTTGTTGGTAACAGAACTGACAGTTTAAAACTTTCTTTAGCTAAAAACTAGCATAAATGCTAAGAGATTATGTCACTAATGAAATTATGTTTAAAAGAAACAACCCTCTGTGTGATCTGTGATAAATTCTGTGTCCCTTTTCATATTGTGATAAAAAAAATTTACTTTAAAAAAAAATAACCCTTCTTGTAAGAGCTTTTTAGATTAAAATATTTTATTGTAAATACCAGCCAAAGTGTTCCCACAGTGTTTGCTCGTCATGGTTTGTTTATAGACTGTATGGAGCTCATGCAAAAACTGCCTCCGCTCATTGTAGGAGGGGGATTTGTTGCCAACTTTGAGTATGATATCATCTCATACAGGGCCAATCTGAGCGACTCCTACTTCACCAATAGGCAGGATCGTTATGTTCTTCTGGAGGACTGCAGGGAAGTGGCGGATTTCTTTGCTGAACTGGTTGAAGCCGTGGGTGACGTGTCAATGCAGCTCCAGCCTGACAACAGTGTACAGATGATGGAGGGAAGGGTGCATCCTTACAAAGGCAAGTGTGAGGGATCTCCATATGCATTGTCATACACCATTCAAAATGATGCCGTAGTTCATTGAAGAGGCTAAGAGGGGATTTCACTGAGATTTCCTTATGGTGTCATTTGCATTTACTGTGTAACGTGGCTTGACGTGCTTAAATTAGGAGAAATTATGCAAATGAGGAAGAAGTCCAAACACATTCACAACATGCCAAACATCACTTCCTTAGCTCGGAGGCTGATTCGGAGTGACAGATTGTGTGGGATGCAGGTCATGACTGTGAACTGACTTATTTAAAGTTCAACCATTGTTATCGAGGCAGCAAAAGTTGCTCTTTAAAATCCTGAAAGATAAATGTCTTGTTGTGATTACATGGCCCGCTAAATTGAAATTGAGTCGTTTGTATATAGAATGGTCCTTCATAAATTGCTTAAATGTTTATATTCAAATACTATACATTATTCATAAGCAAACTTAATGTCAGGGCCCGGTAAAAAATTATAATTATAATGATATTAAGCAAACAGAAAACAGATTTTTGTTGTTGTTGTAATTTTTAGCAATGATCTTGCCAGTATGATTTTTCAGTTGATCAAATTCAATTCAAATTTATAGATTTTTTTTTTCAATATTACAAAAAAAAAATTGTTACATAAGCATTGTAAAAGAAAGAAATGTAGGTTTTTAGTTATCTTGGCACTATGAATATTTTGAAAATATAAAATTAAAAGTCCCATTCATTAATTTTCTTTGGGCTTTCCTTGGGGGTGGAGGTAGGATTGGGAAAGGTCCTCAAGCTGGGATTCGAACTCTGGATGCCTGGAGTACTGCCGCACCATATGCTGGTGCACCAACCACTGTGCTATATACATATTCAAACTTTTAAATGTAGTCTCTTTATATTGAATTAGGCAGACAGAAACTGAGTTTTTCAGACATATACTTTTCCTTTTTTTGTCAACTTGACAGTATTAATGTTTTACATTTACAAAAACAATGGGACGTGACTTCTGTTTCCCCTTTCCCTTATTTCCTCATAAATGCTGTTGGTTTACGATAAATAACGTCAGTGGATAATTTAAGCATGCAATGCACAGTGCTACACAATCACGTGCATTGCTTGGTTAAAATGGACCGTGTAGTATGAAAATCTATTATTTATTAAAAGCATCCTTGTTTAGGTGCAGCTAGACTGTCTAAGTGCAAGTGATCAGGCAGCCTTATCAGCATTTTTCTGGCTATGAAAGTATTCCTGATAAGAGAAATGACTGACACTTGTGGTTTCCGCCCATTCTGAAATGCATGAATCAGAAGATATGATGGTAAGTTACTTATTTCCTCGTAAAACCAGCGCTGTGGTGGTAACACGTTGAATAACAGGAAGCTCAAAGCCTGCTTTTTTTTCGAGATGCCGATCTTCGGCCATGACTCGGTGTGTCTTACGGTCCCCAGGCTCAGTGAGGAGCACGAAACAAGTCAATGAGTGATTATGCTCATTCAGCTTCAGTCCATATCCGTAACCCAGCGCCGTTCGATGACATAATCATGGCGGAGCAGGCCCACAGTTTGTCACAGATCCCAGAAATAGTGCAATGATGTCACCTTGCTGGTGGTAAGTGATCTGTGCTGGGAGGGATGGAAAGGAGAGATGCAGGAGGATGATAGATTCGGGAAGGAGCTATTTGGACTTTGCTACAGTCTGTCAAGACAATGAGGTCAAACGGGAAACGATGGACTGATAGCCAACAGCGAGAATAGTGAAGTATGACGGTAAAAGGAGGACGAGCTGGAGTGTGGAGAAGACTAAAAAGCTCCAGTCAGGGTGACATTTCTAAATGTGGCTCAATTGTGATGGTATATGTAGGATGAGAGGTGCCAAAACATCATTTTCCAGTAAGAGTAAAAAGCCTGGTGTATTTCAAGCAGAATCAAAGGCTAAAATCAGGCCAAAATGAAGTGTGTTTGGGGTTTGTTGCCAAAATTCACTCACCAGAAAAGTTAGCTTCGGCTGTGAAATGACTTTGAACTAGCATTGGTTTGAAAGTAAACATTCATTCATTCATTCATTTTTTTTTCGGATTAGTCCCTGATTTATCAAGGGTCACCACAGCAAATGAACCACCAACCAAAAGTAAATTTACTAATATACATTTTTAAGAATAACTTCTAAACTTTGAAGACCTGCTGTAGACTACAAGGTTCTTAATTGAGGGCAGCATAATAATTTTTAACAATGGATTATTTTAGTGGAAAAATGTTACCAATGAAAGTTTGAAAGCAAGAAAAACACACCTTTTGCCCCATCAACTACACAGAAAAAAATTATATCTGCAAAATTGTTACAAACAGTTTATATGTGTTGAATTTAAACAAACAAATTAAATGTAGTAATGTTCAACTTAATTTGTTTTTCTAAATTCAGCCCAAATAAATTTGAGTAAATCCAATGAATCATCTTTGAATCATTTTTTTCTGTGTTATTACTGATGTAAAGTCATTTCTTTGTCAGATATTTGTAGATTATGTGTAGATTTAAGGAAATTTTTCAATGAACATGAGATACATTGCTACTAAGGCTACAACCAACAATTTCAACTTGCAATGCTTCGAGGTTCTCATTATTTCCCTCATCGAAGCTGTTTATACTGTCTGTATTTCATATTCTTCTTTATTTCAAAACAAAGTTTGTAATGGGATTTCACCTCATATTCACCTCAGGTTTGCTTCATTCATGGCTCATAACATTTAAAGAAATACTTTTTAAGTGGGTATGGCTGTGGCTATTGCTGCTTCTTTAGCTATTGAAGTCTTCGGCAGCCCATAGAATAGTAGAGTGAAAAGTTGTGAAATTTGGTGCAACTATAAAGGACAGTCTCAGCATTAACCACTACATCTTTGTATTCTCTAACCCAAATTTTCATGGAAAGAAAGAACTGATATAATGTGTGCACTTTCAATGAAATACAAGTCACTTTAGATAAAACATTTGCCAAATGCATAATTGTAAGTTTATATAACCACAAGACTTTAGACTTTTGGTATGGGGATACTGTATATGTTTTCTTTTTACAAATAATTGCTAAATAGTTAGGCCAAAATCACAAGATTCGTCTATTTAGGTTTCAAGAAACATAGTGCTTTTTTGTAAATGCTTTAATTTAGGAATGTATTCATTGAAAGTCTTTGTTCAGCACCATGCCTGAAGGAACTCAATAATTTTGGATGGCAAAATTATAATGAAATTTCTAAAGTACTAATCATTTAGATTGTTCTAGGCATGACTCAAGGAATCCAATACGACCGTAGATATTCATTATACCATAAAAACTGGTCTGATATTAACACAATTTGAGTCAGATTATCTTCAGACCATGCCATCAAAAAGGTTTTGTGTTGATAGATGAAACCAGATCTGGATCAGGCATGGTGCAGAACATCAAATATTTTTCAATGAATACATTCATAAAATACTACATTTCCAAAAAAAGCACTATGTTTCTTGAAACCTAAATAGACAAATCTTGTGATTTTGGCCTGACTTTTCATCATTTATATGTTCTGCCGACAAGAACATATTTTTAAACAACTTATTTTTCATTTGTTGCTTAACAAGATGAAAATACATTTGCAGTTGTATTATGCTAGCAAATATCTGGATGCTAAGAGTGTGTTTAGAGAAGATTTTTGCTGCTTGTTCAAACTAATTATTTAAAATGAGCTGAATCAACACAATTCTTGGGGATTGGGGTACAACCTAATTGTTTTATGTTCAATCCACTTAAATTTGTAAAAACAGTTAAGTTAACGTATTCGATTTGTTTTGAGACTACATGAAGGAATTGTGTAAAACCCAGCATTTTTTACAGTGTAAACACACTCTTAGAATCCGGATATTTGCTAGCATGACACAACTGCAAATGTATTTCCATCCTATTTTCACTTGTTAAGTAACAAATGAAAAATAAGTTGGCTGAACAGATCTCTTCAGTAGTGCTGGTCCATTGAGAAGCCTGTCCGCTGAGTCGGCAGAACAGTCCTGCCCCTGTATCTCCAGTAATTGGATCCCACAGACTGTCGGTAAGAGCGGCTGAACTTCATGGCCCTGTTAACTGGATGTGTTTAGACCTCTGAGGCCTGGAGACTCAGGGTGGCTAGCTTTGAGTCCGCGGGGAAAGCCCCTGTATCCCGCTTCAAAGAGCCGTTTATTTGTTCTTAACCGGCCACACATATTTGTGGAGGCTTTCACTTTTTTCCCTCTTGTTCTCTGCATTTAACAAACAGAATATTCTGATCTGCTGTTAACCAAATAAGCACAGACACCGTGGAGCAGCAGCCTTCTACCATACATTACCAACATACAGCGTTCTGCCCTGAAGCTAATTCATTATTTACAGATTATCTCTCTTGCTATGACTCACCGTGGCACATTATGTCTAGCAGAGGCGCCATGGTTTGACAGAGCTCCTTTCCAGACGGTCAGCAGTTATTGACCCGCGTCTCTGAGGTTTTTGATCATGCATTTGCAGGATCTCGCATGAGCAAGTACTTGATAGGATGGATCTGATTGGTGGAGAACTGATTGCGTGTCACTTGTCTTGCATACCTGTTCAAACGAGCGTGAACGTAAGCACCTTGTTAAGATCAGTTCCTCGGAATCATTTGTTATCTTTGTCAATCAAGTCAAAATACCTGATGCCAAAGATGTTGGAATAATGCTTTAAAGAAAACCTAGAGAGTTATGCTGCTGTACGCGTGAAAATGGAAACCTCTTTTATAAACATCTCATGCAAAGCATTTTTGTGGGAGATGAATACATGGTTTTACAATAAATTGTTAAGTGGCAGAGCTGGGTATCTGTTCATTTGATGTATGGCTTTTTGAATCAAATGCTTAGGGGTGTGCAAGATTTAGTTTTTTTAATAAAATAATGTAATCCTTAAATTTAGCAAGGATGCATTAAATTGATTGAATGTTACAGTAATGACAGTTTTATTGAAAAAATAACTTTGAACGTATGAACTTTTCAAATAATCCTGATAATTATATTATGGTATATATATATATATATATATATATTATGGTGAATTCTGTACTTTATGTATTCCTAAAATGGTAAACATTCGAAATTAAGGATACATACAAGCACATTTTAGCCATTGAACTGCCCCGCTGACAGCTCATAATTTTTTTTTTTCTGAGAGCAGACAAAAAATAAGACAAAGGAAATATTGTGGAAGAAATGTGCGATCATGAATTAGAAGAAGATATCATTACAAAACAGTCTCAGATTTCTAATGTTATATAGATGAACACGAAGGAGTTGTAAAGATATAATCCGCTGAACCCACATGGAAATCTGAATTGTAATACTTTGTCATTTTAATTATAATACTTGTGCAGGATATTAGTACATTAAAATGATTTCTGAAGGGTTATATAAAGCAATGGCTGCCAAAACAAATCACAGGAATACAATACATTTAAAAAGAAGGAAAGAAAAGAAAACCATCATTCTGAAACTATAATATTTGGAGCTCTTTTTCTTTCTTTCTTTCTTTTTTACTGTATTTTAGAATGTAATAAAAATAAACATTTATTTACTTGCTGACTCCAAAGGAAAACTTTTTTAGTTGTTTTTTTAATTGTTAAATTTTTTTTTATAGTTTTTAAATTAGTTTTATTTTAAATTAAATGTATATATTATCAATAATTGTTAATAGTAAATAAAATGTCATTATAGTCCACTTATCTCTACCAGGGCTTTCTTTCCCTGAGCTCAACATATTATTCTCGTCTTCTCCATTAAAAAAAAAAGAAATGTGGCCTGAATATTTGATCAATCCTCTTACTTAATTTTTTTTAAACACAGCCTACAGTAAATATATCCAGCATTTCTAAGCATTTACACAGAGTCAAATGTTCTCAGATTTACTCCATCTTTTATTCTACCAGGCAACAGAGCAGATTTTTCCGAATCGGCCCAGAGACGGATCATGGAGGTGGTGAACATGGCCCGAGTCCGGCAAAGCATGCTGGAAACAGAATGTTCCGACCATCCAGACTCAAACGGGACAGCATCAAACGACACCTGGATCTTTCCACTAGTGCAAATGAAACCTCTAGGCATCCATCTAGATGAACAAGTGACCAAACGACTGCTTACAGAGGCCGGTGGAGACGCTGTGGTTTACCTGACGTCAGGCTACTTCAACCTGACGCGCACATACATGCAGCTGGTTTTGGGTGCAGAGGCAGACTATAGAATCCTCATGGCTTCTCCAGAGGTTAATGGCTTTTTTGGAGCCAAAGGAGTAGCAGGAGCAATTCCAGAGGCCTACGTTCACCTCGCCCGGCAGTTCTACAACAAGGTGTGATTTTCTTTACATTTTGCCCTAGGGCTGGGCAGTGTGATGTGTGTTTACCTGTGTTTGGAAGAGATGAATGCTTCAGTGTAAATGGCTCTATTTTTTAAATAGAAGGAGCAATTTAGTTTTGTCAAGTCATGCCACCTACGTCTATTGTGGACAGGATGTAACTTCAGGTTATTTACAGTTGCCAGGGAACATTACAAAGTGATGCATTGATGTATGGTTGAAGTCAGAGTTATTACCTCCTGTATATTTTTTTCCCCAATTTCTGTTTAACGGAAATAAGATTTTTTTTCAACACATTACTAAACATAATAGTTTTAATAACTGATTTCTAATAACTGATTTCTTTCTAATTTCTTTTATCTTTGTTATAATGACAGTACATAATATTTTACTAGATATTTTTCAAGATACTAGTATTCAGCTTAAAGTGCAATTTGAAGGCTTAACTGGGTTAATTAGGCAAGTTAGGGTAATTAGGCAAGTCATTCTATAACAGTAGTTTGTCCTGCAGACATTCAAAAAATATATATTGCTTAAGGAGGTTAATATTATTGACCTTTTAAATGGTTTTTAAAAAATTAAAAACTGCTTTTATTCTAGCCGAAATAAAACAAATAAGACTTTCTCTAGAAGAATAAATATTATAGGAATAACTGTGAAAAACTCATTTGCTCCATTAAGTATCACTTGAGAAATATTTGAAAAAATATATATATTTTACAGGAGGGCAAATAATTTTGACTTCAAATGTACAATTCAAGTGATTTATGGACTTAATGTTGCATTTAGTATATTGGCTGTTTTCCATTTATTTATTTATTTACACACAAAACAAGAACACAAAATAGAAAATAAAAATCTGACCAAAAATAAACTAAAATATTTTTTTAATTTGCTGTTTTTGTCCCCATGCCAAACTTCTCATGAATTTTTAATTGACATCTTAATTTGCGTCCATCACTTGTGTTTAAATCTGAATTAAAAACTGTAACTTTGCAAAATTGTAATGTATAATGTACTGTTAAGGGTTACATTACAGTTTAATGTTTGTGACTGTAATGATTTTTGAAGCTGCGTTTATTTAATCAAATTTGTTGTTTAAGAGGGAATACAGTGAGATGTTAATATAATTTAAAATAGTTTTTTATTCCTTTGGTGTTTTTGAAAGCTGCGTTTATTTGTTTCAAAATATGGCTAAAAAGTGAGATATTGTTATTATTTTTAAATAACCATGTTTTTCATTTGAACATAATTTATGTAGTTTCATTTATGTAAAAGTAAACTGAATTCCTTGCAAAAATGATAAATGCCATTTTGGGATTGTGTGATTTATTTGAGAGATCAAAACAGCGTTATTATATTAAATGACAGCAAATCATAATCATATATCATAATATTGTTGTTTTTACACTCAGCATCCTGTCCATTTCAGGTGTGTCAGCTGGGTCAACAGAGTCGTGTCCACTTGCATGAATACCATCGCCCCGATTGGACGTTTCATGCTAAAGGTAGGCGTTTATGTTTTTTTTCTGCACTGTTTTCTTTTTTAGATCAGCACAGTTCCCAAAACCTGGGTGTAACAGGAAAGCTCATAATTGAATGCGCAGAGCAGGTTTCCCAGCACCTCTGATTGAATAGCCTCCGAGTTCTTCCTGGACACAGAGGCTGCCAGACACATGTGATGTTTTCACTCTAAACCAGAGGTGTGCTTTGGCTGGGGTTTTTGGCTGTTGTCGGACATATTTCAGCTTCACTGTTTCAGCATGTTATTTAGCAGAAATCAAATGCAGCACCGAGCCAAGAGCAGCTGAATCGACACAATGTTATTTCTCATCCGGCTGTCGGCGTTTGCAACAGCGAGTTTGGCCTTCATTATAGAGTGGAGATCTAAATTAGAGAACAATTTATGACCACTTAACTTTTTTCAGAAGTAATAGTGTATAATCTTCATTATTTTAAAGTTGGCTACATCATTTACATTTAGCCACTTGGCAGATTCTTTTGTCCAAAGTGACTTACAATTGAAGAGACGTTCAGCAAATCAACAAGAAGAGGCAATACACACAGGAAGTGCTAATTATAAAAAGAGAAAGAATTAAATGCTAGAGTAAGGGAGTGTTTTTTTGTTGTTGTTGTTTTGAGAAGGGAGTGAAGTGTATCTACAGGTGGTTTGGTTTTTATTTGTACAGCACTTTTCTTACATACATGCAACTCAAAGCGCTTCACAAACAAACAAGCATTAAAAAACATAAAAGTACAAAAAAAACAAATGTATAAACAAATAGAGCAAAATAAACAACAAATATATACTCAGATAAATGCATACATATACACACATATATACATATATCTTCACAATCACACACACACACACAGTATTTCTTACATATGTATATACATGCACACACTGTACATGCATGCATACATACATACATACACCTACACAATATACATATATTCAATAAATGCATATATTTCACATAGCGTTATATTCATATGCAATTTTAAAAAGGTACGTCTTAACACGTTTTTTTAAAAACATGAATGCTGGGGGATTCTTTCACTTCATTTGAAAGACAATTCCAAATTTTTGGAGCATAGTGAATTGAAGGGGTGCCACCAGATCGCATTAGATTTACAGAGTGAAATTCTAAAAGTCCAGCGCTAGCACACGGTTTGGAGTATATCTTGAAAAACAGTCAGAAATGTAAAAAGGTATCAAGTTATATAGTGCCTTATAAGGTATATCATATTAGTAGTACTGTGTTTTTGAAATGACAGACTTCTCTTTCTGTGGAAGAAAGGGTCGCTTTGGTCTTTATCTTGACAACCTGCTGTTGGAGGATGTGAGTCACTTCAGAACGGCTCACCATCTTGCAAATTCTGTGAAAACTGGTAGGTTAGGCTGGGCCCACACAAAAAGTTTTTTTTAATCATATAAGATTTTCAAAATGTTAGAGACCAAAAACGAGCACAAAAAATTTCTAGATTTCATTGTTTGCTCCTATAGTGTGTGTGGTGTGTCGCGATGTGTCTCAATCAGCTCCCGTGGTCGTGGATCAGTACAATGAAAAAAAAAAAAGATTCATTGGATTTACAAATTTTTTTTAAGGTAACTTCATTCATTCATTTTCTTTTCGGCTTAGTCCCTTTATTAATCTGGGGTCGCCACAGCAGAATGAACCGCCAACTTATCCAGCATATGTTTTTCGCAGTGGATGCCCTTCCAGCTGCAACCCATCACTGGGAAACATCCATACACACTCATACACTATGGACAATTTAGCTTACCCAATTCACCTGTAGTGCATGTCTTTGGAATTGTGGGGGAAACCGGAGCAACCGGAGGAAACCCACGCAAACACGGGGAGAACATGCAAACTCCACATCTTGCTGTGAGGTGATTGTGCTACCCACTGCGCCACCATGCTGCCCTTTTAAGGTAACTTGTTGCAAACAATTTATATGGGCTAATTTTAATGTAATGTTGTAACTTAATTTGTTTGTTTAAATTCAGTCCATATAAATTGTTTGCAACTAGTTACCTTTAAAATTTAGTAAATCTTATGAATCATTGTTTTCAGTGTATGTTGTGTACAGAAATTCGGGCACTGGGGAAACAGGAATTTATAAACAACAGCAGAACTAATATTTTTTCATATTTTGTGAAGTTTTTAAAAGTAAGTTTTAGCTAAATAATTATATTGTTTCATATACCAGCAACATTTCAATTATTTAACAATTTTAAGTGTTTCCTAGATTATTCTTAACCTGTCTAGCTATGTTCGTTCATGTTACATATAAATACATAACAGTCTCTCATTTGTTGTTATGTTTGATGATTTGGTTTATGTGATTCATGTTTTATACTTCTGAACGTTCGTTAAGGGTGCATTGTGCACATCGGTATACCCTGACTTTCACGATGCATTGTGGGGTTTTCAGGGAGCATATGTTTCAGTGCACTGAAAGAATTTTGCAATTGAGACTGCACTTAAAATGTCAGTGCACTGACTACTGAACAAGGGAGCTTATTGAGATGCACCCAAAGACAGCACACCAGAGGCCAACAGATTTTGAACCAGAGTCCCGAATGTGAGCACCAGAAATCTAGCAAAATCTCTCGAGACTTGAGGATAAACATGGAGGATGTATAAACGAATAAGCACTTTTACTTTGTGCTGTGCCATGAGTGTGTTTGTTATGCTTCTGTCTTATGTTGGCTTGCTTTCTAATTGGATCATGTTTTGTTTCTCATGATAATTAAATCTTTCAAGAGTTTGTCCTCTGCGAATTTATGATTCATTTGAAAAATGTTAGAAACCTGTAACTACTGAATTCCATAGTGGGAAAAACAAATACTATGGAAGTCAGTGGTTACAGCATTTAAATATTTTTCAAAAGAACTTCTTTTGTGTTCAACAGAAAAAAGAAAGTAAATGATGACAGAATTTTCAGTTTTGGGTGAACTTTAAATCTCTCTTAAAGGTCCCGTGAAGTGCTTTGAAATGTGCATTTTTGTTCAAATCTCAACTGAAACACAAAGAGAGGGTGGGACATGGCTCCTCCCCTTTTTAAAAGACAGCCAATAGCGTTTTGTTTTATCACTGATCTGCCAGTGAGAGTAGTTGAGCTCAAGTGCATCAAATCAAAAGCAAACAAGAAGCGTCTTGAATGTCAGACACTAGAGAGCATTGGATTGGTCAAGATTTTATGATAAACTGAAGTGACATGAAAAAAAATTGGTGATCCATTTAGGCGAAGTGACAAACTGCAAGCTTTGGGAGTTTTTATCAGTTGTTGAAATGCAAAATTTGTCCCTGGTTTGGAGCACAC
>CAIGQW010052810.1:811257-831029 GCA_903798125.1 Danio choprae
TCTTGTGGTGTGCCTATAGACAGCAGGTTAAACAGGATTTGTCAGTTAAGGTAGTTACCACCAGATGTGGTGCCAGATTTTTACCAATAACTGGAAGCACTCTGAAAGTGTCTGTAAATTTGATAAGCATTCTTTTTCTAATATTTAATTTTATTAATACTCTACTTCAGAATATTTGTAACTCAAGAAATATGAATCAATCCGCTTTTTTTCCTTTTCTCCCTTTTCTCTAATTTTCATCTCCACTGTAAAAAAATGGAGGCTCACATGGCGTTAACTGAATATCCTCAATCACTTTAAAGTTCACCCAAAAAGAAAATTTCCTCATCGTTTCCTCATACTAGACTTTTACGAATGATTTTCTTTAGTTGAACACAAAACCCAATTTTCTGAAGAATCAGTCATTGACATGCAGTCATCACAGCATTCTTCAATACAGTATTTTCCTTTGTGTTTTAACAGTAGAAATAAAACCAAGCAAGTTTGGAACAATTGGAGGATGATTAAATCTAAATGATGACAGAATTAAAATTTTTGGGGTGAGCTATCTCTTTAATAAAAGCCCTTGACCTGAAGGGGATGGAATAAAGTGATGTCTAGAGACAAATAGATGCTTACAAACCTGAGCAGCGTCAGTGGAATTCAATTTCATGCTCCTGTTGAGAAGTCTGGCTTATTAGATAAAGGCTTGTCGCGCCGTCATTTCTTGTAAACAGTGGAGCTGAAGTGGGAACAGACAGGGTGCAGAGGTCCCGCTGCTGGCCTACACAGACAATCAATGAGCATTAGCCCACATTCAGACTCTGACCTTCAACCTGCAAGAGACCCGCACGCTTCAGGAAACAGACAGACCTGGACTCCGTTTCACAAGTGTTTGACATACCAGTCTGTCACCAAAAAGCATGTTTTTCTTTTTCATTGGCAGTCATACAAAGATTGCAGCAGGTTGTTTACTTTTCTCTTAGAGACATCATATGTGAAAAGGAAATAGACAATCAGGCACATTCATCACATAATATTTATATTATGATTGGTGGTAGGCAAAAATTAATCGCATCCAAAATAAAAGTTTGTTTTGACATAATTAAAGTGTGCGTACTACATATTTATATAGAGTAGTATATATTTATTATGTATATATAAATACACAGGCATGCATATATTTGAGAAAATGTTTATTTATATTTAGATATAATTAATTACATTTTTTTAAATAGTTTTGTTTCTATGTATGTGTGTGTACCAAATAAACATAATAAATAAATATAATACACACACATACTATGTCAAAACAAACTTTTATTTCTCGCGATAAAAAAATACTATATTATATTATATTATATTATATTATATTATATTATATTATATTATATTATATTATATTATATTATTTACTGGATACACGATAGGCCCAATAACTTATTTAAACTATTTGTAATAATTATTTGAATGCAAACATCATATGGGCCTATGTAAGTATGTTTTTAAGTAGAAACATCAGAATCGGAAAGAGCTTTATTGCCAGGTATGTTCACACATACAAGGAATTTGCTTTCGTGACAGAGCTTCTACATTGCTACAGAATGACAAAAAAAAACAAACAGATAATAAATATATTTTAAAAATAGAAGTAAATGGTGAATGCATATATACAAATTGACAAGTTTATGTACAGGTTATATTATTATATACAACGTTATACGTGCAGCTGTTATGTGCAAATTGGCAATAAATAAATGTATATAAAGAATAGAAAGAAAACACTGCTGTAAAGTACACAAGCAGTCAAAGGTCTTCCTTCATTCTATTCTAGTTTGTTGGGTTCCAATGTAAATGTAACAATTGAACAAAAAAAGTTGAACAAAATCAAACATTTTAGCTTTTAAAACACTTTTTCCATCATTTCAAGAAAATAATATGAACCTTTTATATCAAAAATAAGAAATATTTATGAAGCCTATTAAATCTTTAATCACATATATTCATTTATTAATTAATTGTAACCACAAACTTCATAATTGTGATCTAGGTCAGGGGTTCCCAACCTTTTCAGCTCGTAACCCCCAAAATAACAATTCCGGTGACTCATGACCCCCACTATCCTCGGATGTGGTTATAAACATACGTTGCTCACAACGACGCACTCACACCAGTAGGAACTATATAAGCAAGCTCATTGACAACACAAAAAAAAGTGCAACAGTCTAACAACCATATAATTTCCTATAGTCATTATTCATTTGTTTAATTTAATATTAACCTCACTTAATGAGAGTAGTGGGCACAATTGTTACTATTAATGATTACAAGACTATTCTTAGTTTAGTTTTGGAGACCATACTTGGATATCGTCCTCTATGTTCAGTCGTGACCTTTAGTTTTAATGTACATGAGTGCTGTAAAGGTGTCATAGTTTAACATTGTGCTGTAAAATCAATCTGCTGCAACTTACAATGTTCCTGTGTCATTAATCTAGCGTAATAACCCCAGGGGTCGCATTGGAAATCTAGTGGAAAAAGAATTGAAAGGCTGATGGCTTTTTATTTGCATGTTGTTTTTTTATGTAACTATTAAATACTATTTTTATCTTCTGCAGGTTATGGATGAAATATGGTAGTTCTAATAGTTTAATAACATAAATGATATTTTTGGAAATCACCAAGTGACCCCCCCTTTGGGAACCACTGATCTAGGTTATATAAAAATGAGTGTTTAAGCAGTGCAAATGTTTATGGATCATTAAATAAAACCATTGGGTTGCTTAATATTTTTTTCTTTTTTTAGACAATGTAACAAAAAGGTCAAAAATAGAAATACCCACTGACATGTTGTGCTTTGGTTTTTGTTTTGTTTTATTTGTATTGGCTTGTAATTGAATTTCATTTATATATGCCATGTATAAAAGCTAATTGCATTAGTGTCCACAAGGAAGTCCTGAGGAATTAATTTTCGAGTATTCCCGGCAGTCGTGTTACCTGATCCGCAGCTTTTCATCAACAACAACACAACCTCAGGCAAGGGTGGCTATTGTTCACAGGTGTTTGAAGTGGCAAGCAGTGCCTGCCGCCTATTAATAGAACACATGTTTGGATCATGTACGTACTTTGACTGACAGTTTTTTTTCTTTAACCTTTGCAGTGTTGACAAGGGAAATCAAATATGTTTCACTGACAGTTATAGTTATGCTCATGTGACCAGGAAACACGTACACTGTTAAAAAAAAGACGTTGTTTGCTATTGTGACCTGCTTTAAAGCATGTGCCAAATGCATCATTGTAAAATGTAAGTGTGTCATACTTGTCTGGTAATAGGAAACATTACATAAGGCGCTTTACCGTCATTTCTGGCCTGTTTATTCACATTTGAGGTCATTATTTCACTGGTTACAGGTCTGTGGTATTATGTTGGAGGAAGAGACTGCCCCTGCCTCACTCTGATTGGCTCCCCAAATTTCGGCTATCGCTCCGTGCACAGGGATCTGGAGGCTCAGATCGCTATAGTAACAGAGAATGAGGAACTCCAGACGCAACTGCAACAGGTTGGATTTCCTCTAAAATGGTGTTTCTTGAAGTATTCACTCACGTAACCTTTAAATCCCGGGTTGTCATGTGGCAGTTTAAATAGGTCATGGCATTTTTAGCATGTTATGATTATTTTATTATATTTTTAGAGGTTTATATATGTTATAAGTGAACCTCTAAAAATATATTTTAAATATAATATAAGAGCCAATCACTTATATATACTCATATATATTAAAAGCGATATGCAGTGGTGTATTAGTGCACAAATTATAAACACTTTCTTTTTTCTCCATTGTTAAATTTGAAGAACTAAAATTTCTGAAGGTTGCAGAAGTCAGAAATGAGTGTGACAATTTTGTTATCATTTACTCACCATTCATTTGTCACAAACCTGTTTGTGTTTCTTTCTTTTGTTGAACACAATTGAAGATAAATTGAAAACCAGTAACCATTGACTTCCATAGTATTTGTTTTTCCTAATATTAATGTCAATGGTTACCGGTTTTCAACATTCTTCAAATTATCTTCTTTTGTTTTCCACAGAAAACCTGTTTTCCACAGAAACTTTAAAAAGATTTGAAACCATTGGGGGGTAGCATGGTGGCTCAGTGGTTAGCACTATTGCCTCACAGCAAGAAGGTCGCTGGTTCGAGTCCCAGCTGGGTCAGTTGGCATTTCTGTGTGGAGTTTGCATGTTCTCCCCGTGTTGTCTTGGGTTTCCTCCGGGTGCTCCGGTTTCCCCCCACAGTCCAAAGACATGCGGTATAGGTGAATTGAATAAGCTAAATTGGCTGTAGTGTATGTGTAAATGCGAGAGTGTATGGGTGTTTCCCAGTACTGGGTTGCGGCTGGAAGGGCATCTGCTGCGTAAAACATATGCTGGATAAGTTGACGATTCATTTCACTGAAGCGACCCCTGATTAATAAAGAGACTAAGCTGAAGGAAAATGAATGAATGAATGAAACCACTGGAGGATGAGTAAATGATGACAAAATATTAATGTTTGGGTTAACTACCCCGTTAATAATTCCGCATTTTTGTACACCAGTAAACAACAATTACAATATTATTATGGAGAGTAAATATCACACGCTTGTACTCTTGGTACTAACTACTGTACTTTAGTATGATCCCTTTTTCTGGTTTATAGCTGCACTGTAAACATAACCATATGATTTGCTTTATTGCAGCTTTAACAGGGTATCATTGAATTTTTTATCACTCTTATGCTTTAATGAGTATTGCATTATGATTTTGGAATATTTTAGTATTTTTGCATACGCTTATTATTTGTAACATTATAGCTTTTTACTCATACATGACAGCAATAAATTCTGTTATCTTTCATGCCTTAAACTGTATTACATAAAAGATAAGACATAATCACTAGTCTTTACTGGTTGTTCTGGGAAGAGAGGCTATAATAAAGATTAATTAATTGTGAGTGTTATCAGTTTTTATAGTTTGTGAACTGTAGGATTCCTGTAATTGTCACTTATCAGTTGCTAAAGATCACTTTTACAAGAAAAACCTTGTGATTACATAACACTTGAGATTTGACACGGATAATAGAAAAGTCTTGTTCTCTGTCTTGTCCAGGAGCAGGAGGTGTTGTATCAGAGCTCAACACAAGTGTCAAACTCCACTTTTAACCAGCCGAATCGTCATGTAAAGCTCTGGGTCAAACTGGTGACTCCACTCATCAAGAACTTCTTCTGAGTTCAACGGGCCTGATGTGATGGATATCACTGTCTGTGACAGGTCAGTTACTGATGTACTACTGAGACACATTTAACACTAAAACCAACACGGGTACGTAACGGGGCTGTTTTTTTTTAGTTTTCCACAAAATATCCATCCAAAAAGTCTCCCAGCCATTAACTTTTACTAAACTTGCATTATTTAAAAATTACTATTATTATTTTTATCATTGTTTAAAGAAGTTGGTGCCAATAACCTAGTGGGTAGTGCACGAACATATAGCGCAAGTCCCAACTCACCTCATTTTTGCAACAAAATTTGCCCGTTGGCCAGTCAAACCTAACCTAAAACTAGCACAATGGTCAATCAAATCTAGCCCAATAACATAAAAACTCAAAATATGCCACCGCCCTTTTGTAAAATATATATTTTACATCACTGTATGAATTATGCTATTTTGTTCTTTGGAAACAACTAAATATTAGTAATTATAAGCATTCTGTTATAATGGTGTTTCTCATGTGACTGCTGTGCCTTCCAGTTAAAATGCAGAACATTTTTAGCAGAACTGAACCCCAAACTTAATTTTATACCCCAAATTAATTTTAAATTAAAGATATAAAAAAAATCTACAATAAACATTCAAGATATTAATTCAATGATGTACTCTACCGACTCTTCTGTATACAAAATCTACATAACTTTTGCCTTTATTATTTAACAACTATCCTGGAGAGTCCTGCCAATCTGTTACTATGGAAATGAAAACAGACGCTCATACCGTTTTTCCACTAGTGTTTCACCATCCTATCCATTTTTATCAATGGTAGAATATAAATTGGGTAGAGTAAAATATTTCACAGCAACCATATATATATAGAATTAATGCAATATGTAAAGACTTTAACCAACAAATAAAAAACAACCCGTGGCCAGTGGTTAAAAGTAGCCCAAGTCCACGGGAAAACCAGACTTGGCAACCCTACGACTCAGGACGCTTTCCAGATCCCATCCCCCTTCACTTTCTTTCAAACTTCGCTTCCTGTCGACATACTGTCCTGTCATAATAATAGCCAAAGCATTTATACCCACTGTTTAAGAATGTAAAAGTCAAATGTACCTATATTTAACACCTTTATTTCAGCAGTTTTTTGCTGAAGTTTTAGTGTTTTGTGTTGCTATGCAATGGCTTTCTCCGACTGAGATAACGATAATCAGTTTTAGTCGCAATGGACAAAAAGATGTGATTTCTGGATGCCAAACAGGTACTATGCTGGCTTCACAACAAATGCAAATTTAAGTATCTGGATGTAGATTACAAACAAAGTCAATTTGAACACACAAATAGAGGCGAATTTCTGCCGGGTGAAGGAATCACTATTTAGGTATTTGCCTTAATCACCTCTTCTATGCAAGTAAAAAAATCAACTGGAGTGAAAAATTAGCATGAGGTGAAAAACATCGCACAAGAAAAACTAGAGTGATGGGAAACACAAAGCCCGATCTCATGAGGAAACTTCGAAAAAGTGGCTAATTAATACAAATTCATATGATTTTATTTGTATGAAAACATATGATTTCTAAAAGGAGGTGTACCCCTAAACCCTAACCCTACCCCTCATTATGAGCAAATCATGCTAAAATGTATGAACGAGACCGAAGAAATGAATACGAATTAGCCACTAATTTAAAAAGTCCAGAATTTCCGTGAGATGGCGTTAGATGCACATGTTCTCTTCCTGTTTGGTGCAAACCCTTCATTAAATGCAGTAAATGGCATGAGTAATAATGACTATAATGAGGTGTTGATATCACAGGTGAGTGTTGTGTCCTGATTCACCTCAGCATCATTGTAATCATCTAAAAAAATAATAATTTCATCACTATAGACCAGTGTTTCCTAACCCTGTTCCTGGACGCACACCAACAGTACATATTTTGGATGTCTCTCTTATCTGAACCATTCATTTCTGGTTTCCTAGTCTCTTCTAATGTTCTGATGATTTGATTCAGGTGTGTTTGATTAGGAAGAGGTTGAAAATGTGCACTGGTGGTGTGCCTTCAGGAACAGGGTTGGGAAACACTGCTTTAGACATTACTTTGTAAAGATAGTTGCATATTATAATACTTTTTTTAACCAAAAAAGTAGTCATGTGCATGTGTAAACTTTACCCATTGGCAGTTTTAGCTATACAACAACTAAAAGGTTGTTGAAACCAGCGCTGTAGTTGATCAGACTTGTAACACTGTTGTGGGAGAATCAGACATGAGTAATTCCTGCTGGAAAATCCATCTTAAGCTGGTAGCTGTATTTTGGAATATGGAAGCTGGTTATTATGGAGGCTGATTATTACCTGGTCTAAACCGGTTATTAGCTGAACCAGGCTGGTTATTATTTGGTCGCCCAACAACAGCGTTCCAAAGCCATCTTGACCACCTTAAAGTCAACATGAACCCTATTTGCCATCTTAATAGGGGTTCCTGGTCTAATTGTGGATGATGTCTGTTTTTCCAAAGAAAACCTTTTCATCTTAATCTTTCGTCAAATGTATTCCTCTTTTTCAACTCACGTCATTAAAGCAAGTTATTTTTAGCTGTTTCAGTGGTAACACTCAGAAAACAGTCCATTTAAGTCAGAAGTTAAAGTGTAAGCTCTGAATTGTTTATGTTCTAATATATGTTACATTTAGATTCTACACGTTGCAATACTGCAGATCTGTTGCTACTTGTTTCATCACAAGTTTAGTTTTTGGCTATTGATGATCTAAACAACATGAATATAGAAGGCTATAATTTCTGCGGTATGGAAAAGGAAGACAGAATAGCAGCATCCAGTCATAAAAATGTTATTAGCTGTATAAAGGAGAATGTCACTGTATTTGTATGTTGACTAGTAGCAGCTGGGATGAGTTGGTGGTATAAAGGGGTTTATGAGCTTCTCATTGTGTCAAAGCATAAATGAGCCATTGGCCTGAAATGCTCTGAAGGTATTAGCCTAAAGCAAGCAAAAACTGCATTCAGGCATATTATTCCGCTTCCAAACGAATGACTTGGCTCTGTTGGGCTCAGTATAGTCAGAGTTTCCCCGAAGATGAATACACAAAACCTCGGCCTGCCAGACAGCGGCTTCTCAAGAATGTACATTGTCACTCCAGTGGTTCCTTCAACCCAAATCCCCATCACAGAGTCCAGCGCAGAGCTCAAAGTGCCAGACCACAGCATGAATCTGGCCATTCCAGTGCTGTCAGACCTAGGCAGATCTACAGGCTTCAGCTGCACTGCCGGTGACCTCCGTCAGCCTCCGTCACGCACATCTGGAGCCTCTTAATGCTGCTCTTTCCTCCATTTCAATGCTAACGTGCTAAAGATTGGGATTTAAAGAGGTCATGTGATGCATTTTCATGTCTTTCGTTTTCTTTGGTGTGGTATGGAGCTGTTTGCGTGTGTATAAAATCTGCAGAGTTGCAAAAGCCAAAGTCGCCTACAAAAGATGTTTTCTGTCTAAAGCTCGGTTGCCAGGTTGTCGCAGCAAGGACAAAGTTGTTAGATTTCTCCTTCTAACTTTGATTGTTTTAAGGACAAAGATGTGAAACTTGAATGGTCTTCCTAAAGTAATGAATGTCTCAGAGGTGGAAAACAAGCTCAATTTAATTACAGCATTCATTTTCTTATGCAGTTATTGATATAAATCATGATGAATTACTGAATTATTTTCTAATATAATTGCTTCATATTTAACGAGAAATATTTCCGAGCTCTGTCACCCACAAAAATATGTTTTCCGTCTAAAACACGGTTGCCAGGTTTTTGCAGCAAAACTGTAGCTTAATGGGCAATTGAAACTTGCCCAATATTATAAAATATCAAGATATACCACTCCCATACGTAAAATACACATTTTACATCACTGTATGCATCATCTCATTCAGATTATGCACATTTCAAGGATCATTGAAAAAAATAACCAGTCGTCTTAATGTGAGCACAGTTCAGGAGTGTTTTAAAAGCGCAAAACTAACTTAATTTAATTGTAACAAAGTTATTTTATATAATTATTGATATAAATCATATTTTAAAGGAAGGTTTTCGCCTTTTTAGCTTGTTGCCAAAAAAATTTGTTCTCGTTTTTGTTTAAGTTAAAGTAGGGATGTAATGATTCACTGAGAGCCATTTGAAAATCTTTTCAAATATGTGATGATTCATGACTATAGAAAGTAAAAATTTGGTTAAACGAATCACGATACATCTTTGGACCAGCAGGAACTGATGTTTTTTTGGGTTTTTTTTAATGCTAAGATGCGATGAGAAATTTTGACAAATAAGATAGTGAAAAGACACAATGAGTGTGGATGTTTATGCATGTGTACGTGTACGACATCATGTTTTTTATTTAAAAACATCGATTAATATGATTTAGGCAACGCTGTGGCTCAGTGGATAGCGCTGTTGCCTCACAGCAAAATGGTCGCTGTTTCGAGCCTCGGCAGGGTCAGTTGGCGTTTCTTTGTGGAGTTTGCATGTTCTTCCCACGTTCACGTGGGTTTCCTCCGGGTGCTCTGGTTTCCCCCACAAGTCCAAAGACATGCGCTATAGGTGAAGCTAAATTGTCCATAGTGTATGGGTGTTTCCCAGTGATGGGTTGCAGCTGGAAGGGCATCCGCTGCGTAAAACATATGCTGGATAAGTTGACGGTTCATTCTGCTGTGTCGACCCCTGATTAATAAAGGGACTAAGCCGAAAAGAAAATGAATGAATGAGTAATATGATTTAACACACTTGACTGTCAGCAAAATTATACATTTCTTATTCTTTCTTGAATTGAAACAGTTTCACCAGGGTTTTATTGTGTGACACATTATTTAGTCGCAATAGTCAGCAAAACAAAGTACTTTTTATTGAATCTGTAAGCTATCTCTGCTTTATTGCATGTAACTGTCTGTGCGCTGGAAAGGTTGTTTGCGTCCGAATGCTTTAAACTCACTGGGAATATTTACATAATCACAGGCCATAAAAACATGTGAAACTGATAAACTTTCACTACATTATGATTAAGTCAAGTCAAGTCGAGCTTTATTGTCATTCCGCTACATGTGTGGACATACAGAGGAACGAAATGTCGTGTCTCGCAGGACAACAGTGCTACTTGGATTAATCATAAGTACAAACACAACACTGGACATAAGAGCTATTATAAAAAACCTATGCATAACTAACATATATTAAAAAATAGACAAAATACTTAAACTATACATATAAGACTGGCTATACAAGTACTTTTACATGAGACTGAACAATGTTGTGCAGGATATTGTGCAAAAAAAAAAAAGTATTTAAGGTCTAATATTGTGCAAGAGGTATTTAAGGTTGAAGCAAGCAGTGCAACATGATTGTGGTACATTTATAGTAAACATTGAGTCCTTGTAAGGTAGAGTTTAGATAAAGTGTCAGGTGCATAACAGAGAGGAGTGTTTCTACAGGTGGTTTGTCAAGCCCACTCACCTGAATGAAGCACAATTTAAAAATGCACAGTGTTTCCAAGAGACATGGACTATAGTGCAAATGTGCAACCTGGTGCAAGAATCAGAGAGACGAGGGGGGTGTCCTTCCAGAGGTGATTTGTTAAGCCCACTCACCTCTATGGGACATACTCGTATAACATATAACCCAGGAATAATTTTAAATATAACTTAAGTGTCCAAACAAACTCTTTCTCCTCTACTGCATGTTGAAATCTTATCATGTTGAAATCCTTTCTATAGAAAAAAAACCCTGAGGTTTGATCCAAGAATCAGTTCATGAAAGTGTAAGATTCTCTTTCCAGGAAGAAGTTCCTCTGTTTTGAGTTTATTTTGCGGTCAGTGACTCGATCACATTTCTAGGGAACTTCCAGTCACTGCTTGAGGATTATCACCAGATTGAACATCAATTTTTTTATTTTATTTGCAGAATTATCAAAATGTTTAAATCTTTAATCTTACGTAATATTACAAATGATGAAGTTGCAGCTTATTGAGGTTTGTCTGTTGACTACTGCAAGTCTGTTTACTTCCCTCAGTAGTACTCACTCTGCCCTCTAGTGGTTATTTAAATATATTACAGTTTCAGATAAACGCAAACCATCTTTAAAAATGTATAAATGTTTGCTCCAAAACATCATCAATGTTGAAACTGTTGTGCTTAATGTTTCTCTTCTGAAGGATCATGCAACTGAAGACTGGAGTAACGATGGTGGAAATTCACTTTTGGCTCATAGAAATAAAGGAATCTTTTTCTGCAAATATTTAAAATAGAAAATGGTTATTTTAAAAGGTGGTGTTGTTTCCCCTTTATCTTATTTTTATTTGTTTATTTATTTATTTTCAGGTGAAGGTGAAGCTGGCAGGTCATTTCCAGATTTTAATGGTCTCTGGAATCGAGTCTGGAATCGAGTTTTTTTCTCCAGCGAATTCCATCAGTGATCTAAAACAAACACTCAACTAATCTGCTGTGTGCTGTTTTACCCAGACACATTCATTCTGCTCTAACAAACCCATTGTTAGAAGGAGAAATCTAATGTAAACCAGCATGATGGACATGTAGCAGAACAGGACGTGTGGCCATCAGTTTGATGTGCAGTGCATTTGACATTTATACAGTATGTAAATATTTGAGCTAATTTAGGTTTTTTTCTGTAAACATTTCAATTTTGTCACTTTAATAAGATGCTGTTCAACAAAACCCTTTCCGTTTCTACTTGCTCTTATTTTTATATGGTTGAAAACAGCAGAAGCATTTCAGTACTATCACACCACATTCATTATTGAAATATAGCAACTCTCCAAAAAGCCCACATTTCCTACTGTCTGAAACTATCAAGAATGACTGCACGCTCAAAAATAAAGGTACAAAAGCTGGCACTGGGGTGATACCTTTTCAAAAGGTTCACTTTTGTACCTTACAGGTGCACATTGGTACCTTAAGGCAGCGTTTCTCAACCACGTTCCTGGAGGACCACCAGCTCTGCACATTTACATGTCTCCTAAACCAAACACACCTGATTCAGATAATCAGCTCATTAGCAGAGACCGAGCTGTAATGGGTGTAAAAGACAAAGGAGACATCAAAACATGCAGTGTTGCTGGTCTTCCAGGGACGTGGTTGAGAAACACTGCTTTAAAGGAATATTTTTGTAAATTTAAGGTAATTTGAGGTACACATTTGTACTTAAGTATAAATATGTACCTTTAAGTCTACAAATGTGGACCTGATGGGTATAAAAGTGTACCTTTTGAAAAGATGATGCCCCACTGACAACTTTTGTACCTTTATTTCTGAGAGTGTCTTAAAAGGAAAGTTTACACAAAACATACAAAAGCTACATTTACATTTTGTTTTCCACACAAGAAACACAATCATTTAGAGAACGTGAATTTGTTTAACACTCCAAAATATTGCCCAATATTATATACGATCAAAGAAAATGAGCATATGAGCCATTTTAATATTCATTCATTCCTTTTCAACCGCTTTTCCGGGGCCGGGTCGCAGGGGGCAGCAGTCTTAGGAGAGACCCCAGACTTCCCTCTCCCCAGACACTTCCTCCACAGCGAAAAAAGAGATTTTAGGGGAGCTTCAAACAAACACAAACCCGAGGTGGATTTGAGTGCCCTTGCATTTGTTTGTTGCATTTTCATAGTGGTAATGACTTATTCAGAATGATTGCAGTATTATTTCAACATCGCTTTGTGAGGGTGTTTGCAGAAGTTGAAAAGCAGTGTTGGTTTTGTAATAAAAAGCTGCGGTTCTCCACATTTCCTGAGCATGTTTTCATTTTTGGTGTCAGTGTGCGGTAAAAAAAAAAAAAAAAAAAAGTGTTTGCTTATTTATTAGGTTGATTAACAAATTGAGACCAGATTCTTTTCTAAAAGAAAGCGCATTTAACTGGATTTAAATGTCAGGAGTGCCAGAGTTTGCAAGAGACTAACATGCTTG
The DNA here is from genome assembly GCA_903798125.1 of Danio choprae. Classification (NCBI taxonomy): domain Eukaryota; kingdom Metazoa; phylum Chordata; class Actinopteri; order Cypriniformes; family Danionidae; genus Danio; species Danio choprae. The sequence continues at coordinate 824,455 of CAIGQW010052810.1, forward strand.
AATGGTGTTTGTGGCTCTTAAAAGGTGGAATGAGGCCTTGAAGCCACGCCATGCAATGCACAAAATAGACAAAAACATCTATACTGTACGAAGCAGCAGTGTTCTGTCAGTGTACGAGTCGTTTTTAAGAATAAAGAGATTGAAACGTTTGTGGTTGAGTGATTATTTGATTTTAAATACAGACCCGAGACCTTTATATTTGGTCACTTTTGTGTCTGCTTTGTTAAAGGGGTTTTTACACTATACGTTTATACTAGCGCTGTCAAACGATTAACCGCATCCAAGATGAAAGTTTGTCTTTACGTAAAATATACAGGTGTACCATGTGTATTTATGCATATATGTATAAATGCACACATACTGTACATTAAATACAAAATAAATATATTTACATATATTATTTTATATAAATTATCCACAAATATATATTTGTGCATATACATTAGACCAAAGCCAAAACTGAAACTAATCTAACAAAAATTTCTATACAATAATATAATTATAATTAATTATAATTAGTACACCAAAATTAATATGTTGGGGGAATATATAAAATAAAATGAATACAGATAAAAAAAGAAAATATGACTTTTGGAAATTGTACAAAAACTACAATTTCTTTTTATTTGCAATAACTCATTTGAATTTAAATAAAAAAGACGATAGGTGACCAAACTCTTATTTGAATGAATATAAATATATATATATATACACATAAATTAATTGTTAGCAACAAAAAAAGTCACTTTACCGACAGCTGATTGGTCCAGATTGGGTTTGTAATCTCTAACCCAGAATAAAACAGGCTAACCTGGGTTCTGTTCTTCGTGGCTCGCTTAAATGATCTAAGATGATTTGGCAGATCTTTTAATCTTGATAACTGATCTCTGGCTAATTTGGTTTTTCAAACAAGTTCGCTCATCAGATTAAAATGTCTGGATGAATTGATCTGAGATGGCTGCGTGTGTTGTGAAGGACTGATCTATCTATCTTTGAAATCATGATCAGCAATGCAACGATCGGCTGATAGCACATCAGCATAATGACATCATCTGATTAACATTCAATTATCCATTTGAGCAAAATTACATAAAATTCGTAATAAACGGTTTGTTAAATATGATACGCAATTACTTTCCAAATTGTTGTGGGCTGCAGGCTTTACACGTTCATGTAACAAACAGTTGGGCACGTCTATTATACACAAGTTGTTCTAAAGCTGGTACCTTAAAATAGTACGCGTTTGTATCTAAAAGTCCAAATGAATAAACATTCTCTTTGAACCCCTTGGGGAGAACCCCCCGTGACAGCTTTTGTACTTTAATTTCGGAGTGCAGATTGCATAAGTTTTATTTATATATTTTTTTTAACAAACTATAAATATATATTAACTATTTTCTCAAGTGTTTATAACTACTACTGTAAGAAAATATCAGCATTTGGTAAATATTTTCAGTATAACCTTTGCTTGAAAAGACCCGTTCTAATCTTGTTTATATGAAATAAGCCTGCACCCGAGCAGGTTTGAGCTTCCAGACCTGTCTTGGGTGAGTTTTGAAGAACGAAACGATCCTGGATCATGTCAAATCGTCAATAACCAAAGCCAGCTAATTGAGTAAACCATGTACGAAGAACAGACACCAGGTAAGCCGTGTAGCACAAGTTATCAAGACAACAAAACCAGATCTAAACCAACCCAGCTTCTTAAGCCCAAAAATTCGAACTAAACACAAACTTACCTTGGTTAAAAACCCAACCGGCTTTCTCCAAAAAGCCTCAGAAACTGAAATGAATCAATGAATAATATTAAAAAAGCAAAGCTCAAACATTTTTTATTGTAAGCACAAGATTACATACAATGGTGAACTAAACTTGGCAGGTCAAAACCTTTTCTTCAGCCGGTTTACTTTTGCACAAAGTATATTTGGACGATAAAAATAAAACAAGCCATACGTTTGAATATGTACAGCATCGATAAATTAATATTTAAGAGTCTTCTCTCAAATTACCAGTGCATACAAAGCAAAAAAATAAAATAATAATGTTTTAAGGGGGAGATTTCAGATACGTTCATTCATCCAACACACTAAAGTTTGTCAAATACAAAACATAGTAATATAAGCTCTCAAGTCAGTAGTTTCATTTTGACAGAGTTCCATAAATACGAAGCAAACTTACTGAAATGTTTCTGGATTTCACAGTCTTTCATAAAGGCCACCTATGAGTTAAACGAACGATGATGATGATGTTCAAAATAAAACAAAACACTGTTTAAGCCAAATAAACAGCATTCAAATGAAGAACTGAACTTCAGAAATCAGACTCGTGGATTGAGACTGAAACTTTGGCAAAGCATGAAAAAGTCTTTCCAAGAACAACCAAAAATATATATATAAATATGACAGCAGATCATAAATGAATCGCAAAAACGACCCTTCCAAATATTTACAGTACATAGCAGTGTAAAAATAGGTGCGGAGTCAGCATTTACAGGTATGAAAGCACAGAAATGGAGGATGAGACGCCACATTCAGTCAGACCCGCTGATTCCAGATGATGAAATGCACACTAATGTCAGACTTCCCCAGAAAACCACCTGCGTCATTCCTGAGATTAAAAAAAACAATCCAGTCCAGCGTTTATGGCTTCCGTTGAGATTTCGCCCCTTTTTCCAGGTCCATGTCCGGGCTGAAGTGTTCCTACTGTCTCTTTAAAGACGAGGCTTTCTTCTTCCGTGCCGCCAGCATCTCGTAGAACGGGTCTCTGCTAATGGCGGATCTGGACATCGGGAGAAAGTTAGGAGAAAATAAGTTTATTTAAAATAAAATAAAACAATTAGCAATAATACTGAGCAAACTAAAACTCGGAAGACTTTTGATTCTTAATTGTAGCATTTAGCAATATTTAGAAATAGTGGTGGCGGAAAGTTATGAGAAAATGAGTTTATTTAAATAATAAATTAAATAAAAAAACATCAGCAATAATAACAGAGCAAACAAAAACTCAACAAAACATTTTCATTGTGATTTTTATTCAGTTTTAGTTATATATTACATAACTGTATTTTCAATAGCTTCTAAGCAACACTTTAGATTTTTCCAATCATAAATCCCAAATACCAGATTAAAGGAAACTTGGAAAATTCTGCATTTATTTAATCCAATAAAATTAGAATGAAAAAACTAAACAGAAAGCATTTAATATCATTTAAGTATTTATTAATATTGCAAATTCTTTTTTATTATACTGTTGTTGTTTTTTCAATGTAAGTTCTAGTAATTATTGTGCACTTATTTCTCTGAGTTTCTAATCTAATTTCAGATGTTTGTTCTAGTCTTAAATGTTTGAACTAGTTTAGTTAAGTTCAGTTTTAAACAAAACTTATTTATATACAAATATTTCATTTTTTGTATTTATCAATATTCAGATTTATTTCTACAGTTATTTAATACTTCTGACTGATGTTTTACTAATTATAATACACTTATTTTTAATAGTTACTAAGTCAGATTTATTTCTAATCTTAGATTCTAAATACTAGAATAAATAACATTTATATTTAAATATTTAAGTTAACTCATTCTTTCATTTTCCTTCGGCTTAGTCTCTTTATTAATCTGGGGTCGCCACTGCGGAATGAACCGCCAATTTATCCAGCATATGTTTTACGCAGCGGATGCCCTTCCAGCCGCAACCCATCTCTGGGAAACATTCATACACACTCATTCACACACATACATTATGGCCAATTTAGTTTTTTCAAATCATCTATACTGCATGTCTTTGGACTGTGGAGGAAACCGGAGCACCCGGAGGAAACCCACGCCAACACGGGGAGAACATGCAAACTCCACACAGAAATGGCAACTGACCCAGCCGGGCTCGAACCAGCGACCTTCTTGCTGTGACAGTGCTAACCACTGAATTCAATCAATTAAAAAAAATTCTTTATTAAAAGTATAAAAAATTCTATTATAATAATAAAAAAGCATTTAATCTCATTTTAGCATTTATCAACATTGAAAATCTGTGTGTTTGTGAAACCTTCAGTTTTTATTGTGAGGTTTTTCTCATTTCAATTTGTACAATTTAAGTAGATTAACCTATATAATTTCAGTTAGGAACATTGCAAAATTTCAGACATTTTCAATTAATTATAACGTCTAATTTATATTAAAGATAAATATTAAACGACTTTAATATCCTCTGCTAAATTTATAATAACAAAAAATAAGTAAATTGGTTATTTATAATAACCAAAAGCTTAAATATTTAGTTCAAATAGTGAACGTTTTGTTTTGGATGTTTGTTGTTAATTGATGAAGAATCATTTCGACGCAGCTGAAGCTGTATATGGTCTTGAGTTACTCAGTGTCAGAATGCTGAATGCTTTCATGAACTGACTTGATGCTCTTGATCCAGTCTTCTTTCTCCTCTGTTGTCGGCGCTGAGATGCGGTAAAATGTGTGATTTCCCTCCACCACTCGACCGTCAGCTTCAGTCTTACACGCTTTAATCACCTGATCCTTGTTGTCTGGGATGAACAGCTCAAAGCAATTCTGTGAAAACACAGACACACACACACACGCACACGCACACGCATGCGCACGCACACACACACACACACACACTTAATCCACATTCCTGACAGAGTTCCATAAGACCAGAGAATTCAGCAAACCATATTTTTTTGTGCTTTGAGTGGTGGAAATCAGAACAAATTTGAAAAATCAGCACCGAAATCCAGTGTAAAAATGATCTAGTGACTGACTTCATCAAAAACAAAACATACAGATGATACTCATAATGCTTTCAGACATATATTACACATTTATAAAAATACATAATAGTATAATCATTTTTTTATTAGTGCTGAGCAAAGAAAAATCACGATTAATCGCATCCAAAATAAAAGTCTGTATTAATATAATATATATATTTATTATGTATATGTGATGCACACAGATACATAAAAAAACTATTCAAAACTTTTTTTTGTATGGATATTTAACTCATATCATATGCATATATATTAAATGTTGTATATTATATTATCTAAATATAAATATACATTTTCTCAAGTACATGCATGTGTGTGTATGTGTGTGTATTTATATATGCATAATAAATATACACAGTGAACACACATGTATATTATGTCAAAACAAACTTTTATTTTAGGTGCTATTAAGCACGATACATTTTTGCCCAGCACAAATTTTTATGCCTTTGTGTGTGTTGGTTAGGGTTGTCACGAAACCAATAATTCATGTTACGATACCATACCAGCTGAAGTATCGTGATACCATAACTCATAACTCAAATATATAAAATGGAAATAAAGAAAATGGTCAGAAATACTATATTTTATAGGTTATAATAGGCCTACTTGAATTTAATGAATGATTCCCTTTTTCTTGATAAAGTATTTGCACGTCACTTCACTTGGTGTAGGTGAAGTTTTTGTTCTTTTTGTTTATTTTGTAGATAACTGACCAACAAAAATACAATCAAATAAAGACACAAATTATACCAAATGATATTCGTTTCCAACCAAATTAGCCTTTATGAAGTGGTCACATTTTTTTAATGTTTCCTGTATCTATTGTTTTTTTGTTTGTTTGTTTTTTCAGTCTTATCAGGTAAGAATCCAAGGTAATTCAAAATGTCTCTTTGTGAGTGGCTCTTTTTAAGAGATTGTCGCGGTTGTTGTAGCTACTAAATCATACTGACAGGAGCAGAAATGAACGGATTCAGATTCGAACTGAAGCGTCAGAAAACGTGCAATAGGCAACCATAAAAGGCGTGAATTCTACACAGTTTTGCAACCTTAAAGGGCTCCACAGACTATTCAAATAAAATGGTCTATTGTTGCACAAACGCGTGAGCATTTTAGTGACTTTTCTACATGCAACATTATGTATTGTAGATAGACCATAGACTGTTAATGGCGATACTACCGTTTAAAAACTACAGTGGCACCGCCAGTGTTTTGGAGCCATAGTATCACGATACTACCATAGTACGGATAAACCGTGTAACCCTAGTGTTGGTATTATAAAATGTTTAAAAGTGTATACTGTAAACTGTATACTGTAAAATAAATGAGTAATGAAATATTAAAAACTATGAAAGACGGACAGTTTTAGATCAATACAACAGGGCAAAAACATTTATTAAATTATATGTATTTAAATGGAGGATGGGCCTCACAGTGGCGCAGTGGGTAGCACGTTCGCCTCACAGCAAGAAGGTCGCTGGTCGCTGGTTCGAGCCTCGCCAGTTGGCGTTTCTGTGTGGAGTTTGCATGTTCTCCCTGTGTTGGCGTGGGTTTCCTCCGGGTGCTCCGGTTTCCCCCACAAGTCCAAAGACATGCGGTACAGGTGAATTGGGTAAGCTAAATTGTCCGTAGTGTATGAGTGTGAATGGGTGTATATGGATGTTTCCCAGAGATGGGTTGCAGCTGGAAGGGCATCCGCTGCGTAAAACATATGCTGGATAAGTTGGCGGTTCATTCCGCTGTGGCGACCCCAGATTAATAAAGGGACTAAGCCGAAATGAAAATGAATGAATGA
>CAIGQW010052810.1:832417-844229 GCA_903798125.1 Danio choprae
GTGTGTGTGTGTGTGTGTGTGTGTGTGTGTGTGTGTGTGTGTGTGTGAGCAGGGTGTCTCATTGACACACACAGAGAGCAGGCAATTCCTCAGTCGACCACAAGACTGCAGCAGAGACCAGCAGAAGAAGCTCATCGCAAACACAACACACCAGTTAAACACATACACACTCATTCTGATTAAATAAAACATGTTAAATCAAAAAAACGACAAACAAATGGAGAAAATGGAAGCGCAAAGCACCACGAAGCGCAGCTTAAACGGATAGTTCACCCAAAAATGAAAATTCTGCCAATATTTACTCACCCATCACTTGTTTTTGAGTTTCTTTATTCTGTTAAACACAAAAGAAGATATTTTGAAGCATGTTGGAAATTGGCAGCCATTGACTTTCAGAGTATTTTTACTACTATGGAAGCAAATAGCTACCAGCTTTCAAACATTCTTCAAACTATCTTCTTTTGACTTAAGCAGAATAAAGAAACTGGCACTCAAGGATGAGGACATTTTCATTTTTGTGGCGGAACTATACATTTAATGGCCTAGCTAAAGAAAACCAGTGTACATACCTCCTGAAGAAAGACAACATCAAACCAAAAATAACAAAAACAAATGTGGAAAGAAAGAAAACAATCAAATTAACCACAAATATCTGACAAATATCATAACAAAAGGTTGTCCAAAAAACACTTGTGTTTGTCAGCCTGATTCAAAATACAGACTGTGCTGAAACAGGAGAAGTGTGCGGATAAATAAGGAGCTTGTATCAGCTATTTTACATTAGCTTTGGGATTTAAAGCATGCTTCTGGGCTATTATGTTACACAACATAAGACTTTTAATTCACAGCTCACAGAATTATAGTACACTCTAAAAAGATTTTTGCTGCTAATAGTTTTATGTTCATTCCTCTTAAATCTGTAAAAACAATTAAGTTAACTTAATCCATTTGTGTTGGGACAACATGAAAGAACTGTGTGGAACTAAGCATTTTTTACAGTGTAAGATCATTCATATTTAGGACTATTTGTTGTGAATGGAGAAAAGTTCTTTTACCCAGTTTGAGCAGCCAACCCTCACGGTCCGGGTTGAAGAAGGTGTGTGTGAGGTCGTTTCCGTCATCTTCAGGGATCTTAAAGGGCTCGTTCTTAATGCTCTCATACAGGTTCTGCAGGAGTGTTTTCAACAGTCGGTCAAATAGATTACAAATAAAAATAAAATAAAAGCATCTAAAAGCAGTACAGAAGCTAATATATAATAATACAACCTAAAACAATATAGCAATGACTGTTGTTCATTAAAAAAAGATTTGCTTTACAATAAGGTTGTATTAGTTAATGTTAGTTAATGCATTTACTAACATGAACAAACAATGAACAATACATTAGTTTATTTTCCTTTGGCTTAAGTCCCTTTATTCATCAGGGGTCGCCACGGCGGAATGAACTGCCAACTTATCCAGCAGATGCTTTATTCAGCAGATGCCCTTCCAGCTGCAACCCAGTACTGGGAAACATCCATACACATACACATACTCATACACTACGGCCAATTTAGTTTATTCAGTTCACAAATACAGCATGTCTTTGGACTGTGGGGGAAACCGGAGCACCCGGAGGAAACCCATACCAACACAGGGAAAACATGCAAACTCCACACAGAAATGCCAACTGACCCAGTCGTGACTCATACCAGCGACCTTCTAGCTGTGAGGCGACAGTGCTAACCTCTGAGCCACCGTGTCGCCATGAACAATACATTTATTACAGTATTTGATCATGTCAGCTAACATTAGTTAATGAAAATACAGTTGTTCATTGTTAGTTCATGTTAACTCAGACTGCATTATCTAATGTTAACAAGCATGAATTTGCATCTTAATAAGGCATTAGCAAATGTTGAACTATGATTAATAAATGCTCCACAAGTTTCATTCATACTTAGTTTATGTTAGTAAATACATTAACTAATGAAGCCTTATTGTAATGTGTGACCAAAAATAACCAAACAATTAATACAACTCGAATTCAAAAAAATTAAGGATAAAACTAAATAATAAAATGCATAAGCTATATTTACTAGAGCTGTGTTGAAAAGTGGATCTAGATATGGATTCTGTAAGCAACAGCTCATTATGAACACACTTATAATTCGCTTAAACCTCTTCTAACTTTATTAATGACTATTTTAGGTTTAAGTAGTAAAAGTATAAAAGTATGTGTAAGAAATTGAAGGCAAGTAGAGTTTGGCTGTTTGTAAAGCAAACAGTGCTATCTGTTGGTAAAAACTATTTCTCGATAAATTTTTCGTCACAGATCTAATATTCATTCATTCATTTTCTTTTTCAGCTTAGACCCTTTATTAATCTGGGGTCGCCACAGCGGAATGAACCGCCAACTTATCCAGCATATGTTTTACGCAGCGGATGCCTTTCCAGCTGCAACCCATCTCTGGGAAACATTCACACACATACACTACGGACAATTTAGCCTACCCAATTCACCTGTACCGCATGTATTTGGACTTGTGGGGGAAACCGGAGCACCCGGAGGAATCCCACGCCAACACGGGGAGAACATGCAAACTCCACACAGAAATGCCAACTGACCCAGCCGAGGCTCGAACCAGCAACCTTCTTACTGTGAGGCGATCGTGCTACTCACTGCGCCACCGTGCAGCCCAGATCTAATATTTAGCCAATAAAAAAAAACTTTTTTTTTTTTTTGTTGTTTAGTTAACGTTAGTTAATGAATATACAGTTAGTTAGTTCATGTTGGTGCATTAACGAATGTTAACAAGCATGAATTTGGATGTTAATAATGCATTAGTAAATGCTGAAATATGATTAATAAATGCTCTACAAGTATTGTTCATAATTAGTTTGTGTTAATAAATACATGAACTAATGAAACCTTGATGTAAAGTGTGACCATTAAAATACTAATTTAAAGTGAGGATGAATTTAAAGATAAAGTTAAAACAGAAGACTGACTCTGAGCAGGTCTTCAGGCAGGTCTCCTCCATCATTGATGCCTCTGTTCATGCATATGAATCTCTCTGCAGACGGCTTGTCCTTCACATTGGGGTTGTGCAGACTTGTGTTCAACATGATGATTGCGAATGAGAGAACATAACATGTATCTGAAAAAATAAAAATAAAAGAGAGAGAGAGAGAGAGAGAGAGAGAGAGAGAGAGAGAGAGAGAGAGAGAGAGATTTTTTTTCTTTAACAACCCATGACAAAACTCCCAGCTGCTGATCTGTGAATAGTTTTATGGAGATAAGTGTACTTCACTTGTGTTCCAGTATCTGCATAAAACATCATTATTTTCCAGTACAGGCTGTACAACTGACTATTCATTATGCCCTGGACATTTGGTTTGGTTTTATAGAAAACAAGCAAACACCAAAGACTCTTTAAAATGTGTTGTGTTTTATTAGACTGCTCAGAGCAGCATTATAACAGAACCAAAAGATGTATTTAGTTTGTTAAAACAGCGCTGCTTATTCTCCACCTGATCATGAGTGGAAGAACCGGAAGCAGTGGACTGTGGCACAATCAGTTATATTTAAGACTTTTTAAGACCTTTTCAATACCACACAATGAAATTTAAGACCAATTTTATCATACAGAATTTGCAACCGTTAATTACCTAAACGAAACCCCCACAAGCGTGTATTTTATTAGGTTCTGTCAAAGACTATAAATGGACTTTGGTTCAACCAATGTTGTTCTGAGTGCTGATCATAGACTGGTGATGAGAGACGAAAAGATTTAATCAGATTTCAAAACGGAAACAAAATCTTCTTTTTTGGGGTCGGTTCAATTGCATTTTAGGACCTCTGAAACACATATTTTAGACATTTTAAGACAAATTTTTATACTATGGAATTTAAGACATTATAAGGATTCGCAGACACCCTGATAATAAAAGCTCTGCTGTTTCCGTGCCATGTGATGTTTATCTCTCATCAGAAATTGCTTCAGTGTTTTCGTTTTACTTCCACGGCTTTCAGCATTAAGGCGGATTTATACTTCTGCGTCGAGTGATAGCCGTGCCTTGCGTGTAGTTGTGCTCTGCAATAACACTTTCAAAACGCTAGGTGGCAGTAGGTTTTTCTATGTTTCTTTGTGTCGAGTTTCTTAGCGGGTGTTTTGTTTTTTCTAAATGCTACCTTAATCTACAAGTAGCTAAAACTTGCTCATTTAGAAGCTGGAACCGGCAGACATGCAACAACTTTAATCATAAGATAAACACAAAACAAAAGTTTCCACCTTGAGCTCCTTTACAGGACTCGACACTTGTAAACACTCGCGCCAACGGGCTCGCTGCTCTCCCGCTTTCGGCTATCGGCCCTGCCCACACTTGTCACAGCTACCAAGCCAACCAATCACAGAGCTATGCGTCGTTGTGACGTGTAGTTACATTATTTGAGAAGTGCGCGTCAGCTTCAGCCACGGCAAGGGGTAGCGACCGCGCGAAGGCTGCTCCAGACCATATGCATGCGTTTGACACAGAAGTATAAATCAGCCTTAAGGGCTCATTCACACCAAATGCATCTTTGCTTCTAAATACGTGAGATGCAATGCATGTGAATAGTTGTGAAGCGCCTGTAAAAACGAAATCCCGCCTCTGAGATCTTCTGATTTGTCCACTGCTGTGAAACTAAAGTTTTAAAAAGTTTTTAAAGTTTTTTTAAAACTTAAAACAACGTCTAAAAAAGTTGACGCTCACATGCGCAGCTCTTCAAAAGACACGAGATATGAGTGTAACGGTCACACACATCTGTCAAGCCTGTATTTACATTAAAAAAACAATAGAAAAGTAGCGCATTGGAGAGGTAAATCGCATTCTGTGTGAACAGACCCTTACTCTGCTTCATACTACCACTAACACTTTACAATAAGGTTATATTAGATAATGCATTTACTAACATGAACAAACAATGAACAACACATTTATTACAGTATTTGTTCATGTTAGTTAACGTTAGGTAATAAAAATAAAGTTGTTTATTGTTAGTTCATGTTAACTGACGGTACATTAACTAATGTTAACAAGCATGAATCTGAATTTTAATAATGCATTAGTAAACTATAACTAATAAATGCCGTACAAGTATCATCAAAATACACCTTTATTTGAAAAAAATTACATACAGTGTAGTTAACAGATGTTCAAATACATGACTTTAAACTAAAATAAAGCAATGCAATTGTTTTTCTGGTATGACCATCTAAGAAGTGTTGCTGGAATTTCTAATCCTCTCACAGCTCAAAAAAGTTAATACATTAATTACACCCACAGCACCTCTCAAATTTATATTCGGAATATGAAATGATGACAGACTCTATTGTTGCTAGACTTTCTTAGAAACCAAGGGTAATATTGATGCCCAGCAGTGAATTGTCTGTTAATGTAATGCAAAAGTGCTCGTGACAGGCCGTGTGGAGCCACTTCACAGAGAAACATGTGGGCGACGTGGTAGAGTTTTACATCAGAGCCTCTCTTTACGCGCTTATGAGCTTGGCTAAGAGCATGAGATATTTATGAAGAGAGACCCAGACACGTATAAGAGGATGTGGGTGCAGGGAAAATGCAGAGGGACTGGGTCTCAGGGGTAAACAGCAGCTATGGGTTGACAAAGAGAGTAATTTTCTGCACTTTGGGGAAAAAAAAGTATATGTATATATATATATATATTAGTATTATTGCATAATTAAAAAAACAATAATTTTTTTATTTTATTATGAATATTTCATTATTTAAAAGTATATACATCTTCAGGGTTTCTGCAGGTTTCTTTGAATCAAAAATTTTTAAGACCCTTTTAAGACCATTATGAATTAAATTCATAAACACTAGGTATTTTTTCTAATGTCCCGGTTACTTCTGTAAATAGTATTTGTGTTAATGGAAGATCATGTAAAGGGATGTGTTGCTTAAGTTTTCTTTCCCTGATTAGGGAATTTAATTTGGAGAATTTTCTGTATAAATGTCTAACGGCTGTTGTGAATGGACCCCTTTTTTACATTTCCGGGTTTCTCATTAACGGAAGTTGTCATAGTTGGGTAAATTTAGAGCGCAGTGAATGAGAGAGGCCTCACAGCAAGAAGGTCGCTGATCGCTGGTTCGAGCCTCGGCTGGGTCAGTTGGCCTTTCTGTGTGGAGTTTGCATGTTCTCCCTGTGTTGGTGTGGGTTTCCTCCGGGTGCTCCGGTTTCCCCCACAAGTCCAAAGACATGCGGTATAGGTGAATTGGGTAAGCTAAATTGTCCGTAGTGCATGAGTATGAATGGGTGTGTACGGATGTTTCCCAGAGATGGGTTGCAGCTGGAAGGGCATCCGCTGCGTAAAACATATGCTGGATAAGTTGGCGGTTCATTCCGCTGTGGCGACCCCAGATTAATAAAGGGACTAAGCCGAAATGACAATGAATGAATGAATGAATGAATGAATGAGAGAGTACAACAAATCATTTTTTACAATCTCATTTGCTGAAATAATAACAAAAAAAAAAAATCGATGGTTTTATCAAGACTTTCAGAAATAGGAATAGTGTGAGACTGATAACGGCAGCCAAAAGAGAGAACAATGTCAAATTTACTGTCCTGCCCCATAGACGCTGCTTTAGCACAAGCGGTAATTAATTATTTTTAATTTGATGCAAATATGTTATAATACAGTATAATATAAAGTAAATAAATATAAATGTACAAAAATATAAATGTACATATGTTTTTTTTTAATCCAAATATTAAAAACTTTCAAGGATTTTGGATTATGATGACCAGTAAACGCTTCATAACAGTCTTGCGAAAAAGGTCTATTGTATCTCTTTGCAATAAAAGACTTAAATATATATAAAAAAAAAGCTTTAAAATGGATTATAGGTGATTGGGTGTTGGCCAAATTGGGTAGCTTTACTTGGGCATAGGGAAATGAAGACCTGTTTAAAATTATTTAAGACCTACAACACATTATTTCAGTGAATGTAAAGACTTTTTAATCACACATGCACTACGGACAATTTAGCTTACCCAATTCACCTGTACCGCATGTCTTTGGACTTCTGGGGGAAACCGGAGCACCTGGAGGAAACCCACACGAACATGGGGAGAACATGCAAACTCCTCACAGAAATGCCAACTCACCCAGCCGGGGCATCATAAAATATTTGATTATTATTTATTATTAGTATTGTCTATTATGGGCCTCACGATGGCGCAGTGGATAGCACGTTAGCCTCACAGCAAGAAGGTCGCTGGTTTGAGCCTCGGCTGGGTCAGTTGGCATTTCTGTGTGGAGTTTGGATGTTTCCTCCGGGTGCTCCGGTTTCCCCCACAAGTCCAAAGACATGCGCTATAGGTGAATTGGGTAAGCTAAATTGTCCGTAGTGTATGTGTGTGAATGAAAGTGTGTGGATGTTTCCCAGTGATGGGTTACAGCTGGAAGGGCATCCGCTGCGTAAAACATATGCTGGATAAGTTGGCGGTTCATTCCGCTGTGGCGACCCCAGATTAATAAAGGGACTAAGCCAAAAAGAAAATGAATGAATGAATATTGTCTATTATTTATTATTAGTATTGTCTATTATTTATTATTAATATTGTCTATTATTTATTATTAATATTGTCATATAGAAAAAAATGCATTCAGAGTGCATTCAATATTATATTAATGTTTGTTTTACTACAAAATTTCACTGGCATTTGCAATACTGTTGCAATGCTGTCAGATTATCATACAAACACACAAACCTGTGGACTGAAAGACACCAGGGTTGCACTGACAGTAACGCTGAGCAAAAGCCTCCATCATTCGATCGATCTTCTGAGCTTCACCCGGTAACCTGAAACTCCACAAGAACTGCCTGCATGCAGCATGGGGAGAGATTCATTAATGAGAAATCAACTAAATGAGACAATAATGACTTTATGAGACCATCAAAGAAGATTATAAACAGTGGATCTGCATGTGGTCACCTGAGAGCCTGAACCAGGTTGAGGTCTGTAAACTCGTGAAGCTCCACGAAGGCATGAAGAACCTGAATATTGAACTCATCCCTGAAATCACAATCAAACCAAAGAAATAAAACCACTCATAATACAATTAAGACGTAAAAGAAAATGCATTTCTGTCAGGAAACACCACCAAAACATGAACGATGGTGATCCTCCTCTCAGACGTCTCCAGTGGGCATTAAATCCCACAGGAGGATTATGGCTGGGATTACCGGCCGTGTGTAACTAGCCCTTCAATGAGGAAATGGGGCATGTCGATAATATCAATGAGCTGAGAATGCATTAACCCACTTTGGTGGTCCCATCCATTAAGAGCTACACTCTTACACTCCTTCATCCAGCTCCACACTTCTGCCTCAATCCCGGGATTCACTATTGATTTCCAGCAGGTGACACGGAAATTAATGCTCCTGTATGTGTCTGGCTGTGCATTTGGAGACTTAATGTTATTGACCAATAGAAGGATATTGAAATGAAAAACAAGAGCATTTCAGGGTTTTATGCTCAACGGCCAAACAATGTGGTCACGTTTTATTTGAAGGTAATACTCTTTGTTATTATTATCATTATTATTATTATTATTATATAATTATTAAGAAACCATTACACTGAAAAAAATTATTAATTCAATTTACTTTTTTTTTAAGGTAACTGGTTGCAATTTCTATGGACTGAATTTAAACAAACAAATTTAATGTAGTACTGTTTAACTTAATTTGTTTAGATTCAGTCCATATAACTTGTTTGCAACCAGTTACCTTAAAAAAAATTGTAACTTCAGTTGAAAAAAAAACTGAAATTTTTTTCAGTGTAACTTTTGCCTGAATAAACTCATAATTTGCTCCTTATTAATAGGTTTGAAGAAAGTAATTGGGTTTATGTAAAATGATGCAGAAAAAGATTATGCAGAATATGTATAAGTACAATCAAACAGGCAATATCTTCATGATAGGCAGGTAATTGGCAACCCCTGATAAATAAAAGAACAGCCAAAGGATAATGAGTGAGTGAGTAGGCAGGTAACAAGCCACAAGTTAAATAAATTGCTACCAAATATGTTTATGTTATCGGCCATTCAGATTTTTCACTAGCCAAAACTAAAATTTCCAAAAGAAGTCTTTATATTTGATCATTAAAAGGATATTGGCTTATTGATTATTAATCATCATCTGATGTATGTCATCTGTTATATGAGTGATTCTAAAATTGCAGGTACATTTTGCATCTCCAAGATAATCCTTTTATTATTTTTCAAAAAAAAAAAATTTCAGTGAAATCATTCTGAGTGATAAAACAAAGTATATCAAGTTATATTTAAATTAATGTTTGTATGTGTATTTAAGTACATTGTGTCTAACATCGAGTCTAACTTTCATTTTTTTGTGTATTCACTCTACTTAGTTATGTAAAACAATTGCATGAAACATCTATTTTCTGTATTTCTTTTCATTTCATTCATTCATTCATTCATTTTCTTTTCGGCTTAGTCCCTTTATTAATCTGGGGTCGCCACAGCGGAATGACCCACCAACTTATCCAGCATATGTTTTACGCAGCGGATGCCCTTTCAGCTGCAACCCATCTCTGGGAAACATCCACACACACCCATTCACACACATACACTACGGACAATTTAGCCTACCCAATTCACCTGTACCGCATGTCTTTGGACTTGTGGGGGAAACCGGAGCACCCGGAGGAAACCCATGCAAACACGGGGAGAACATGCAAACTCCACACAAAAATG
The DNA here is from genome assembly GCA_903798125.1 of Danio choprae. NCBI lineage: Eukaryota > Metazoa > Chordata > Actinopteri > Cypriniformes > Danionidae > Danio > Danio choprae. Next base: position 842,188 of record CAIGQW010052810.1, read on the forward strand.
CCAACTGACCCAGCCGAGGCTCGAACCAGCGACCTTCTTGCTGTGAGGTGATCGTGCTACTCACTGCGCCACTGTGCAGCCACTTTTTATTTCATTTCAGCAGTTAAAATTTTTTTTGTGTTTGTCCTTGCTTTCTGGTAAACTCAATTACATTGCTTATAAAAAAGGCATAACAATAACAATTAAAAGCACTGATATAAAAGACCTTGTGACTTGTTCATATCACTTCCTCTGGTGGGAAACTCTAGAAGGCATCATTACTCTTCTCCAATTAATTTGTTCAAACTGTTTAGGATCCACCAATGGTAAACTGATGATGTCAACTTTATTATTGTGATAATTCAGGGAATTTCTGATTCAGTTTTTTGTGCTATCTGCTTTGAGGTTAGCACCTTGGAATAAACCGCACAAAATTCTGGAAAATGTCATCTCTGTTAACGTCAACTCAGTTATGGCTAGAAAGGTTTAACAATACGTTAAACAAAAATTAGTTACAGAAACAAATGTTCCCTATTGTATTTAAGTATTCTGCCCTATTTTACAATAATGGATTTAGTTGACTGTAAATGCTTGAATTGTACCCACAATTCTGGAATGAGTCATGTAAGAGCCACTTGAATGTCTGTATATTTTAATCTCCTCAGACTAATAAAAAAGCTGCAAGTTTTCATATTTTTCTATATTTTTTGAGTGCAGACTAATCTTCTTTAAAGGAAAAATAAATAAATAAATAACAATCAGAAATAACCAAATTCTATATTATTCAATCAGTCTCAGAATAACTAAATTACTTTAAGATTTGTAACAGTCAATCGCTGTTTTTAGACAAAACCGTTGGTCAAAAACAGTAAAATAGTTAGAAAAAAGTAACAGGGAGGTGATTTATGAATATGAGAATGATCAAGTGTGTGTGAATGACGAGTCTGTGTGGCAGCAGCATCTCTTCTAATAACAAAACTGCAAGTTTCGCTTTAATTGTAAAGAATAGTGACGTTTCTACTTTCCTACTAAGAAATATTGTGTATTTATCAATAGCAAAACTATCGATTAAGGTGAGGAGAAACACAGAGCAGACAAATAAAACATAATTTTGTGGGCCAAATAATACAATAGTTTGTCCTTTTTATAATGTTGTTTGATACATTTATTTGCTTGGTCAGCTTCTTTGTGGGACCTTTAAAAGTGCATAAATCAGTAGTTATATGGAACTATAAATTGGTCAAAACCTGCCTGGAACTACTTTAGCACTGTGTTTATCTGAAAATAACTTCATAACGTTTATCAACCAATCAGAATCATTCATTCAAAACCCCCATAGTTTAATACGACATATACAATTTGTCAATAATGCAGTTTTGTCTTGCTGCCGCCAACAGTAAATACTTGCAGAATGTTGCGTTTTTGGTTAAGCTATTGCTTTAGTTTTAGTGCAATCATGCACATCTATAATTACACTGATGGAGGCAAATTAATCCTGTATACCTTTCCTTCCTGCTCTGACAGCTCCCTGATGGCCTGGCACTGACATTGAGTTTCAGTCCATCAATAAAGTGTAAGCTGACCCTTAATGCGAAACACAGCACTTTCATATGGGCACAGGCCATCGTGATGAACTAGATAATGGCTTTTGACAGACTGTAGTGTATCAGAGTGGAACAGCTTATGATCAGTGATGTCATCCTCCCTCGAGCTCTGATTCTGGAAATAGCAAATTTAGCTCTTTAAAAAAAGACAAGATCTGTTTAACTTACACTAACATGGTAATGTTTGATAGAAAGCAAGATTGCAGACTTATTGCTTTCCTTTTTTCTGTACAAAGATGATTTTTCAGAATGTTTATAGTAAAAATAATTATTATCGTGTGATATTACAAATACATATTATTTAAAAATAGTTCAATGATATATGCAATGGCCTCACGGTGGCGCAGTGGATAGCACGTTCACCTCACAGCAAGAAGGTCGCTGGTTCGAGCCTCGGCTGGGTCAGTTGGCGTTTCTGTGTGGAGTTTGCATGTTCTCCCCGTGTTGGCGTGGGTTTCC
>CAIGQW010052810.1:851311-912839 GCA_903798125.1 Danio choprae
TCTCTCTCTCTCACACACTTACACCACACACACACACACACACACACACACACACACACACACACACACCTTTGCCCTTTCGATGCATTAACATCACAACTCTTTCGAGATAAAGCACCAAGAAAGGTCAAGTAAGTGACCTTTAACACCTGACCATCCTCTGCTATACATTTTCAGAGAGTGTTCATGACCTCAAAACCTCACTAGAGGACTGCAGTCCAGCTGTAAATGCCTGAGTCAGAGAGAAATGTGTTCAAGAAATCAATAGCCCTGTTTACACCTGCTATTAAGATTTTGTTCGATCAGATCACAAGTGGACAAGAGAGACACACTGGCTTTTACATCTGCTGTCTTTCTTTTGTTTTGGGGGTTTATGGGGAGCAGGTGTATGTTATGGCCTTTTCTGATCTTTCTACAATTAACTGCAAAGTAAATAACCATTTACATCCATGATCATTTGGTGCGTTCTTCGAATATAATACATAGTTGTCAATATTACACAAAAATAAGGGTTGAAATTTAGATTTGCTTATTTACAATCAGGTCAGTAAGATAAGAGTATGTGATTTTTGGTGGTTTAAATGGACTTGACCACATGAGCATCTACAATACAACAGCAATCAGATCCTATGTGTTTTTAACCACCTACTGCAGATATGTGTTCAAATGTACATAAGCTATTTATCGTTGTTTGCTTGTGGGTTTTTTTTTCAGTTTAAATGTATAGAAAACTTCCAAAATACACTTTTAAGAGTTTTTTGTCACAGTTTATCCATTTGTGTCTGTATATTTCGTTTAGACTGCATATTTTTGAAGGTCATTTTCTCAAATGAGTGTTTTTCCTGCACTGAGCCATAAATCTCCACTTTAACAAACCGTACATAAACCTAACATCACAGGTTTGTTCATATCTGTTTTCTGAAGGTTTTTACTAAATCACATTCACACATCATTTACCTGACTATATACAACATATTATTCCATTATTTTCTCAATAACAAAGTGATGAGAAAGAGAGATTCCCAAATTCGTAATGAATTCAATGAACTGGGGAATTATGGTAATAAGTCAATATTATTTACGCTATTCACTTTGATATGAAACCGATATAAACATCTAAAGCTTGTAGTTTGTCACTTCTGCCTAAATGGATCAATGATTTTTTTGGCCATCACCTCATACTTCAGTTTCTCATCAAATCTTGACCAATCAAATGCTCTCTAGCATCTGACATGCCCCGCCCCCTTCAAGACACTTCCCATTTGATGTGCTTGATCTCAACCACTCTCACTAAAAACGAAACGTTATTGGCTGTTTTTTTTAAAGGGGAGGAGCTACTATATGTCCAACCCTCGCTTAATTTTTCAGTTGGGATTACGTCAAACATCGAATAAAAAAATGCACATTTCAAAGCACTTCACGGTACCTTTAATTTCTGTGTGAGGATGCAACATTAAGAGACAATTGATCCATATAGTCCTCAAAAGTCTAGAAATGTCTGTAGACTGAGATGGAAAGTCACTTAACTCTGACTGGGAGTTTCTCTGAGGTCTGTGGGCATAAAGATGGATTAAAGTGGTCACGATAATGATGCTCTATCTGAGGGTTGCTAGGCGATAGCTGCCATATAAAGGTAACATGTAAACAAACAGTACACATTGTCAGCCCACACTTTTCCATTGCTTTTATCCTTATGCAATGCATTTCATGTCTTCCTTTGTCTCCAGGCAACGGGCAGATTTTTCCAGCTGGACCGAGAGCGAAGCGGGACTGTCCAGCAGCGCTTTATGCCAGAATGAGAGGCTGAGCTTGGCAGTTCACTCACTTTAATCAAACACTTCATCTCCATTAGACAAATATTATAGGAGCACTTTACTAATCGCCCCGTCGGTGTCATGCAGGACACCTGGAACTATTTGGTTTATCACTACACATATTTTATTTAGTGTATGAAATCTTTGGATATTTTTACCCAATTTTTATTAGCGCATTATACAACTCAACTTTTGCCTTTTCATTTATGGAGTGTTTTGTCCAATCTGATCATACTTCATAACAGTGCAGTATTCTTGGTTTTATATTGTTAATATAAACAATTAACATCTAAGATGGCTTTAAATTCTATATTAATTTAACAGAGCCAAAAGGTATTGGGCAAAATTACATCCAATTTCTGTTAAATATTTAGCTTTAATTGAGGTCAAATAATACTCCTGCTATAGAAACAAAATACACAAATATAATAACATAATGACAATAAATAAAAAAAATTAAAAATTAAGTTGAGGAAAAAGCATGAATTCTTTTAACCAAATCTTTTACCTTTATCTCTTAAATGTGCAGTATGTAAGTTAGACACCCAGTGGTTGAACTAGGTATTGCATTCCTGGATCAAAACAAACGCAAGCGCAGGTTGCCAGATTGAACAACAGGAGCGAGTCTGACGATCAAGACTAAATGCTGATTAAATTTGTGTTTTATATAAAAGCAATGGTACGCGATAGAAGGAATATTTTCCATATTAAGGGGAGTTATTGTTCTAACTAACACCTTGAATTGATAAATTAGAAACGGCTTTTATTTCTTGCAGGTGAACAACAGAAAACTGACAATGATCACCTCAGGTACACCTCATGTGCTTTATTCAGTGTTAAATGCTAACAATGTGAGTTCGAATGGCATTTTACATGACATGTATTGCCATACTACTGAAAGCAGCAGCAGATAGTTTAGCTCAGATCTTGAAAATAAAATAAACCGTTTGAAATTTAACTTTAGAACTGGGACTCAGTGCAAGCCAAGTTAACAAATATCAATCATTCAGCATGTACATATAATGATGTTAAAGAGGATTCATATGTATTAATTATATTATAAACCTTACCATTTCGTGAGTGAGTGCATATTCTGTCCTTCTGAATGGCTGTATTTAAATTTCTGTGTTTCGTGTTTCATCTGGTGCAAACAGCCAAATTGCTTATCACTGCAAATCTCGTCACATAGCGTGTTGTTAGGACACGGGGTTACAAGGTAACCTGCTCACCTAATGTCTACACTCGTAATATTCATATTATTCGGTAATTAATAACCTCATGTGGAACTCTGAATCTGCATCTTATTTCGGAGTCTGCTACTGTCCACCGAAGGCCGCATTTCAGTCACAGACACATACTTTGAGAGCCTTTCTAAATGACTGAATGAATGAAATACAGTTATCCAACAAGGCAACCCAGGGTGCTGAAATATAATTAGCTAAAGTGGCATTGGGCGGGTTAAAAGAACCAAAACATTCCAGCACGTAACAGACATTTTCAAAGCAGAATATCTGACTTTAGCATTGTTTTTCAGATAAACAAGAATGTTCACTTTGCATGTTTCTTAAATATCTGCAAACATATTATGGTATTTTGATGCTTTAGAAGAGTCAAAAACTTGAATACAGCACCTTTAAAGTGATAGTTCAGCCAAAAATACACATTCTCACCATTTAGACTAATTTCCTTTCAAACCTTTGTGGAATTCTTTCTTCTGTTGCACACAATATAATATATTCTTAGGAATGTTCTTAACCATTGACATCAATAGTAGGAAGATACTATATACTAGTAGAAATACTGAAGTGAATGGTTACCCGTTTCCAACATTTTTCAAAATATCTTCTTCAACAGAAGAAAGTAACTTGAATGGGTTTGGAACGAGTGTAGGGAAAGTAAATGGTGACAGTTTATTTTGGGGTGAACTATCCCTTTAACCACCTATATTTCTCCAAACTCTGGATTTTGAGAAAGTCTGTTATTTGAAAACACAGAGACATGCTATCCCATACATCGTGTTCGATCAGCTTCGGCTAACACTAATTGGACTGACACTGGTGACAGTATTATCGATAACCACGCAAACCCTTCAGGAGCCATACACCACACACAAAACATTTACAACAACTGCTGAATATCTAAAAATTACTGATTCAGTGAAAGCAAACGAAAACCTTTTAGTTCAGACATCTTAAACTCTACAGTTATTATAGTGAAAATCCTAGTAAAAATTAATACATGAGAACCAGAGTTTCCTTTCACTTGAGAGGACCAATATTACTGATTCCGGTCAGACCGAGACTGTAGTGACATTATTCTAGGGCTGTGCCATTTGAGAGAATAATAACTAATTGCGATTTCGATTTGCAATTTTTAATGGAAGTGAATGAGACCCAAAGTCTTGAGCCATAAGCTGCTTTTCCACTGCCGGGCCAGTGCGAGTCAGGGATTTCATTTGATTACATCATGATTTCGCCCATCGAAGCCAAAATCATGCTGTGTTCCCACTGTAGAGCCAATAGCTCACAGTGCAGTACGGAAAGCACATACTAAGCATGCCCACAAAGCAAACAACCCGCGCACTTCAGCGGGAAAAGTCAAATCAGACTCACAAAGGTAAATCACAGCATCACATCATCATAAAAGGATCAAGATGGAGACAACCAAAGCAAACAAATTACATGTTACTGTACAATATTAAAATGATGTATCTATTACGGGAGTCAAAATTAATTGTTTTTACAGTGCATTGATGTGAAGACGAGGATGATACGATATTGGATTAGTAACAGACCATAACTGGTTATTAAGTGCTGAGGGTTTTCTGACATTATTTGTTTGCAGTTAATAGTGCAACACACCACAAATATCACACAATAGTTTTTGAGTCACAGACTGGATCCTTTTTCGGATCGACAAAAAAGGAGGAGAAAAAACGTCATTTGCTTTCAATTTATTACAAAAACAGTACTGCAAGAAACTTTTGGTTTTAACAAACAGAACTTAGAACCTGTAATTTTTTATAAAAATATATATTTTTAAATAACCAGCTGAATAAAAAAGTAAAATATTCAAAACTGTGAAAAATTATCTTTGATCTGATATTATAGACAATATTTATTTTTTTTGTCTCATTTTCAATGAACGATTCAATAATTCACACATAAAACATGTGTCATTACTAGATGTATCATTTTTGATGGTTGTTTGTCACCTACTGGTTAAACAAGGTAATTGCTACAACTTTCAACAAGTTGCATTAAACAGTGATTTTAATCTTTACCATAAACATCAGTGTTTATATCTGAAATATAAACTGTTTTACCAGTACTTCTGAGTTATTTGATTGCTTGTAACTTTGTAGCTAACTGAATAGTGTAAAAACTGAATCTCTCTCGATTGCAGATTTGAATGCAGCGCAGCAAAAGATTAATAAACATATGCAAATCTTCATCATTTATAATTTACGTTGCGTGGGTGTTTGAATTGAGATCCCGAACTATTAATAATTAATTAATAATTAATAGTGCAGCTATAATTAATAGTGCAGATTTTATTTATTTACTTGTGTAAATCTGTGTAAATGTATATTTATTCAGTTATTAAATTAATGTCAGTAGTATTATTGACTAATATGAAAATGTTCATTTGATTTATTTACAGTTTGTAAAGTAATATTGTCTGTTGTTTAGTAGATATATTATATGAGAGACTTGCTTTGTTTGCCAAATAAGTGGATCTAATTGAATTTGCATTGTAAACATTAAATACAAGTTAAAAAGGTATTATCTTTTATTATTAAGTTTTTAGTAATGATACTCCCAAAACCATTCCTCATGAATCTGATTTTTCACAAAATTCTGCGCAGAAATAGCAAAAATTGTCCGCAGATTCTGTCTGGCCCTAGCGATGACCCAGCACATAGTCCATAGTACCAAACCACTGGAATTTCTTTCTGATCTAGCTTGGAAACTATATTTTTTATAACATCCTCATTCCGACAGACGCCTCTGACACTAGTATGCTCAACTGACCAATACTGACTGTTCTTTTATCCAAACTCCGCCTTTTGCTTTCACCCACCTCAAAGACCTATTGTAGCCTGCATTTGGCCCAAGATATGGCCCTGATGAGGCCCCAGAAGTTACTGTGGAAATGCCACTAGCCCAAACACACACTGGCAAGCTCACTTTAAGCACAACAGTGGACAGTTGGTTGCAATGGCTGTGCCCACTCTTGCATGAAAGAATAAGATCAATACAGTGTGTGTTAATATTTACTTTGGAATCAATCATTGTGAATTTCACTGGTACTAACTAATAAACTCTAAGTTAGATGATACATTGTGAATGCTGTAATGGCCAAAGGAAGACTTGTGTCTTCCAGGTCAGATGACGGGCAGCATCACACAACCTCCATTCATGTGAAGGACAGACGGAGGTTTCCTAACGCTCCACTTCACTCATCTACTACTGTCTGTAGGCGAGACTGGAGATCTTCTACTGTCTGTCCGTCCATGCATATAAAGAGGAAGACACAGAGGAATCCTTACTCAGCCAGACAGACATTTTTCAACAATGTAATAAAAGATTCATAATGCTGAGCTTTCACTGCCTCTGCTATGGCATCTCAAATGCTTTGCACAGATTTGAACTTTAAAAGCTTTCAGTTTTCTGTTTCAGTTTCTGACATGGTTTAAATGTTTGAGGTCATCAAGATTTTATCTCAAGTTATTTTCATCAATATTTCAAAACAGGTCAGGGGAAAAATGGTTATTCTAAAATATTAGATTTGTTTTTTGAGTATTGATACTCTCACACAAGAAATGAAATTATATTTTGTTAATTTTCTAAACAAATATTATATAATCGCAATCTTTTAAATGACATTAAATTATTTCTGTTTGAATTAAATAATTTATGTAATTTTATATTTTTGAAGAAGCATCTCATGTTCAATCGGAAATACAGTAAAAAAAAATACTCAAATATTTTAAATATTACACTTTTTACAAATATTTTAATATGTCAATGTTTTGCCATTTAGGAATGAATTTTGTTTTAAAATATATTAAAACAGAAAACTTTGTCTTTAAACTGCTATATCATTTCTGCAATATTAATGGTTTTACTGCATTTTCCATTAAACAAATAGAGCCTTGATGAGGCTCAACTGAAGAAAAGAAACTCAAACTAAAAACTAGAGCTTATTTTTTTTTTTTTTTTTTTTTTTTTAAATAAAAAAACAATTCTAAAGACAACTAATTTTAATAATAAACTAATTTACTAGAAGCTCTGACAAAATAAGTATTTAACACGTCACCATTTTTCTCAGAAAACATATTTCTATAGGTGCCGTTGACTTGAAATTTTCCCCGGATGTTGGTAACAACCAAAGACATCCACATGTGCAAAGAAAACAAATCTAATTTAATTTTAATTTTACAAATGAAGTTATGCGTAATAAAATGAAATGACGCAGGGAAAAAGCATTGAGCACATCAAGAAAGGGGGGTGCAGAAAGACCCGAAAGCAGCTGAAATCTCTCAGTAGTTCTTCAGCAACCCTCTGCCTTTCATCATTGTTAATTAATATTAGCTGCTTCAGTCCAACATCTACATTATCAGGATGATGAAGATGAAACCAGGGTGGACATTTCAGCAAGACAATGATCCAAAACACAGCCAAAGAAACTCCCAAATGCTTTCAGAGAAAGACAATCAAGTGTAGAATGGCCCAGCCAATCACCTGACTCGAATCCAATATGAAATACAAATTAAAGATCAGATTTGATAGACGAGACCCACAGAACACAGAAGATTTTTACACTCTGTTGAAATCTGTGAAAAACTCACACCTGATCAATGCATGTGACTTCACTCTTCATATGAGAGGCGTCTTTAAGCTGCATCACCAAAAAAACTTTTTTATAAAGTATTAAATACATTTCAGGACTTTCTCCTTGTGTCATTTCATTGTTATTACACATAACTCATTTTCAGATTTTTTTGTTTTGTTTTGTTTTATTTTTATGTTTGTATTGTTTGGGCTTTTACCAAAATCTGGCTCAATTCCATGTCAACAGCTCCTTAGAAATATTATTCTCAGGAAAAAACATGACATGTTCAATATCTATTTTCCCCGCTAAACATACACACACGTGCAATAAAAAAAATTGTACAGCAAATCTCTAATTCTAATACTGTTGACGACATTCATGTTGTTCAAGGGCAATAAGGCAATAGCAGGAGACTGCAATGGAACTGGCAGTTAGTGGCTCGATCGATGCCAATGATACGCCACCAAACTTCATTTGAAGGTTTGCATGATTGATTAAGTCATTTAGGAGACGAAGGGGACAGTGTTTGGTTGACATTCCAATTGCGTAACAGAATCAGAATAATTGAATTTGCTGGACTCGACTTGCACCATCTGCTCCAAACGATACAACCCCCTCGCGAGCCAGCTGTTACATTCTATATCCCAGGGTGGGATGTCCCATCAATTCTGTACTCTAAAACTGTACAGCCAGGGTCAGTGAAGCCCCCTATGACCCAATTCCTATTCTCTACAGGTCCAGTGGCCTCTCACAATTTCAAGAAAGGGTGATAAGACTGATTTGGTCATATAAACCCATTTAATCCAACCAGTCTAAACAGCGACCGAAAAATAGTTCAAACAACTGTGATCTGAAGACATTACCTGTATGTCCTCCAGCAGCTCCTGTTTACGTCTCCTAATGTTCTCCAGCTCCTGCTTCTCCTCTGGCGTCAGGTCGTCCGGTACTTTATGTGGGAACAAACAAAAGCAAACAATGAGGGTTCAGATGTACAAACGCAAATATGCAAACGGTCAAGCTGCGGTCTCTTGACCCAAACATTTTTGTACATTTGTAGAGGTTCCATTAATGTTAAAAATATTTTCAGAGAAAACAGAACTGAGGTAAAAAATTAAAAAAAGAAAGCATGTGCAACACAACGAAGGTTGTGAGGCTGGAGAAAATAAGCAAATTGCCTGAGGCAAAGCACTGCCTCTGAGACACAAACCAACTGAGCAATCAATAGCTAGAAAAACACAGCAGTGCTGTTTATAAGGGCCTCTGACTGAGAACCACAGGAAGTTCCCAAGGCAAAGCAAAAAGTTGTCTATTTCATTAAATGCTTTTCCCTTAAGCTAAAAGCCATTTTGAAGAGTTTGGTTTGGTGTGTGCTGCCAGGACAACAACGTAAGCTAGCAAAAAAGCTTAAGCCATTTCGGTCAATATTTTTCAAATGGGTTGAGGGAAAATGTCCTAAAATATCACAAACTCTTATTTCATAAAGGTATCGTATTATTGACACTCACAAAAAAATAAAGTACATTTTTTTCAGGTTTATAAAAAAGCTAGAAAAACAGCTTAAAACATTTCGGTCAATATTTGTTTAATTGGTTGGGAGAAAACGTCCTAAAATATCACAAAATCTTACTTCATAACAGTAATCCTATTATTGACACTCACAAAAAAAAGTGTTTAATATTTTTTTCAGGTTTAGCAAAAAATCGGATGCCCCTCCCCCAAAAAAGATCACCCTTAGTGTAAACGGTTTTAGTGTTAGTGTTTCTTTTTTCTTTTTTTTTACCAGAGAAATCAGATCAGCTCAGCAGTTCTCATGTGCTCTGGAGAGACCTGATGCTGGAATGTGCAGAACACAAATAATTTATATGAATTTTGCATCTATAAACCCAAATGTTTCTCTGAAGCAATTCCCTTTAAGTGCTGTGTTCAAGAGCACTAAAGTCTGTTCAATACCAGGCTGGGGGCCAAAATCCCCACGATCCTACTTGGTTTGGCTGATGCCAGTCAGAGAAAAACTCTGCTTTTCAATCTTTGAGCATCACATTATGATATTAAAACATTGTGTATGAACTAGACCTTTTTTTAAAGTCATCATGAAATGGAAGTTTCAATAGTCTTTTCTACTCTACTACCATGCATATTTGACTAAAACTGCTTCTCAAACACAAAAGAAATTTAATAACTACTTTTTAAAATTTTAGTAGCTATTAATGTGGATGGTCCTTTGCTGCTGAATATACTGTTGCCCTTAAAAAAATAATCAAATAGTCTAGACAACACATTAAAAAAGTAGTAGTAGTAGTAGTAGTAGTAGTAGTAGTAAGTAACAGTAATAGCTGTTTTAGTAGTATTACTATTAGTTATTTTAGTATTAGCACAATAAAATAAAATAAAATAAAACAAAATAAAGCGAAATGGTACGGACCATTATTAGTTATATTATAAACATGACAGGCAGTGCAGATTAATGTCATTTTAAGACACAGGTTATTTACCTTGATCAAGTCGTGTCTTTAATGGATTGGGTGTCTAAAATCAACATGGGACATTTGATGGAATCCAATATAACAACCAATTTAAAAACCACAGAGTATATTTCTTTGGCACTGAGAACTCATAAAAGCAAGTTAAGACAAAAGCATTTAAACTCAACTCTGACCTAAGCTAGGCATACGATCAGCCGACCTCCCAATAAAAGCAAAAATGCTCAATCTGTCATATGATACGATGACCCTTCACCTTCCATGTGACCTCATTAAATGCCTTCCTGGTGGCCCATCCGACCCTTTAGGAGATCACAGGGACCTGGAAGATTTATTGATTCCTTTTACACAATCACAAAAAAAGTGATTTCACCATGATTATCTCGTCACAACCACAGTAAAAGATCTCTCAGGCTCTGCCATTAACTGATGAGATCCTCAGCATCCTGATAAAGGCACTTCTCGATTAATTGAACATTTGAACTCGATTTCGATTAATGAACGATTATTTATTTATTTATTTTTTTAACAAGTTTTGTAGCCTACAGTAAATATGCTCATATTACAAGTGAGAGATTTTTGAATGAATGGTACATTACTTGATTTTAAAATAACTGAAGGAAACACACTATCTACTATCTATGATTATTTATTAAACATCAACATTGAACAACTGAAATTAAAACACACAGTCACATTTTTCTTATACAAAAGTGAAAATAAATAACTTATACAAATAACAAAAATTATTATTTTCAATTTAAATGTTTAATATGAAAAGTAGAAAATAAGCAGTATCTCTTCTAAATGAAATACCTCTTGTATATCCTGTAAATACATTTTTGAAACAGTGCATTTCTTGCATCTTCTGTAAACAAATATTTTAATGTAAATAATAATTTTACTGTAATGGAATATAGACCGTCTTTGGCGCAGCTTCCAATCATCGTCAATGTAGTGTAAACTTGCGACATGTAGTGACATTTTTTGAGGCGTACATGGGTATGCACATGAAGGCTGTGCCAGACCATACCCATGCGTTCGACACCGAAGTGTAAAGTAGTCTTAACAGAGTGGGGTCACATGACACCACATGCGGTAGGGAAAGTAATTGAAAAAAATGAACAGAAAAAATTAAATTGATTATAGGTTCTGAATATTGAATTTGATTACTTTTCGCTTAATTGCCCAGCCCTACTGAATCCGTATTATAATTTGTCATTTGCATGTGTTTTAAGGCCTGTGTAACATTAGCAACATTAATAACAATTAATTTTATTGCATTATTAAATAATTTATTATTCAATTATTGTACCTGAATACTGTTAGACATGGAAAAACGCTAAAACACTGTTTGTTTCAGTTGTAACTTTTCCTTTATTGTATTTATCTATGATTTTAATTTGTTTATTAGATTTAATGCAGATCCTCTACAGAATCATCCCAATCAATCTAAAATGACCAATTCCTTCCTAATAGAGCTATACAATTTATCTGGTGAAATTGTATTCATATTGCAATATATATCGCAAAATAACAAAATATTGCAATGCAATTTTCCAATATCATGGAAACTGTCAACTGTCAACCTTATTTTTTTTGCAAATAAAAGGAGCCAACTTTCACCCAATCACGTTGATATGTGTATCACCCAATCACGAGAGAATGTGTAACCATATAAACACAATAACCAAATGCTGATTTAGGTGTATGGTATAATAACTAATTAGTTAATTGATAATTATGCTTAATATTTGCATACATTTTAAAAAACAACAACAATATGCTTGTTGTGAACATACAGCCAAGGCCAAAATTTTACCCCAGGGGTATAAATAATTTTGGGCTTGAATGTAGCTTTATAAACATATTTGGAAAATTATCAAAAATACCATTTGACTTAAAACAACAACAACAACAACAACGATGACAACAACAACAACAACGATGACGACAACAACAATGACGTTCTTCTCTTTAAACATAATTTAAATAAACATATAATTTCATAAGCTTAAACATTCAAATGTAATACTTGTGAAAAATGCCCATCATAACAACCCTTCATAACTGCACGTCGCCATGGCAACGCACTCCATGCATTTCCCTACTGAACTCTCGGGATGTTTGACAGGCAGTCTGTGAGGAGAAATCCTGTCCAAAAAGCAGCCCTTCCCCCTCCTCTTTCACAGAAATTGTTATTGCAACCTCCAGCAGAAATCCATTAGTCTCGCCTCAGGTGAGGCTGGAGCTTTACATGCAGTACAAGTGTTCCTGGAGACCCAAAGGTCACTCAGGTAGGAGTAAGCGTGGGCAGCTGTAACAGTAGATATCCTTCACTGAGAATCTGAGATCAGACATTTAGAACAAGAATGTGTAGAATTACACACATTGATCAAGTACGTTTTGTAATTTTGACACTTTAATACTAATTTTGATTGGTTTAATGGGTCATGAAGTATTATTTTTTCTAAACAAAACAAAAATGTACCCACACTGAAATTTCCACTTCAATTTCTTCCAAATTCCACTTAATTCATTGCAATTTTTCTAATTTTCTGTAGTAAACTTTAATAGTTAACATAAACTTTAGCAATTAAAAAGCAAGTCCAATAAACAAATCAACACATGTAATAATTAATTAAGAGTTTAACAAAAAAGTACATGTTAGGAACCACAAATAGTTTTGGTTTTTTTTCAAATTCTGTTTTATTCCTGAAAGAAATCTAATCATAGAGGAACAGTTTATTTATTGGATAAAAATATGGCTACAATTATTATTGTTATTACTATAAATACTTTGAGAAATACAGTACAGTTGAATGAAATCAAAACTTTTCAATATTGTCAGAATTGTTATGAAACTTATAGGACTATAAACCTTTACCAGCACTCAGACTCCATATGAGCAATGCACTTTAAATGAAGCGAAAAGAATTCTGAGCAATCCATCTCAAGTACTCTTATGATCTCTTACTCTATGGCAGAAGATATAGAATCCCTTGATGCAAGCGGAACAGGCTCAAAAACTCTTTTATTCTAGTGTCAATCAGACTGTTGAACACTAATCAGTAATGCGATATATATATGGATATGGATGTGTTTTTATGTGCATTTCTTTACTGTATCAGGCCATGCTGAAATGCTCATGAGTCCACAAAAAATTATTGGCAATAACGTATACAAACAAACATGTACAGTATGAATATATTTATGTCACAACCTCTTCAGGTTAAACTTTTATTTTGAAGTATTTTTGTGAAGGATCTTGAGTTTCCCTTCAATTCGACTAATATTGCTAACACCACTAGCAGAAATGCAGCCCTGAACCAAGACAAAACATCCACCATGTTTAATTAAAGGCCACAAGTGCTCATTCTTCCAGCTCGATCCAACTCTTTCTTTCACAATTTGCATGACATAAAATTTCTAAAGTATTTTCTGGTTTTATTGTAACAACAATGCTGAAATGGTCATTTTACCATTCCCACAACAATATACTATATATTTATATAGACTTCCACAGGCCTGAAGTCAACTTGCATCTGAATATTAAAAGGGAAACTGTGACCTTCCTACATGCTGCATCATATGAATCAAGAAAAGAATTTGTTGAATGACTCTTGGTATTTAAGGCATCCAAATGGAGCAGACAACACATGATAGCGCAGTTAAATCTCCAGCCCAAGCCAAAACATCATTATTAAATGTTCAAATTGCATTGCTCCAGGGTCAAAGTTAAGATGATGCTACATTTTGTTGTTGGCAACGCATGAAATCTACATAGAAAACATTAAATTCTCGTCAAGTGTCCACTTTAACGTTTCAAATAACCTTTAAAGTTAAAATGTCAAAATATGACAGAAATAAAGAGTGTAGGGTTAGGTTTAGGAGACCAGATTTAGATTTTACTACTAAATGTTTAAATAAACATACAAAAAGGTTTTTTTTTGTCATGTTTATATAAATGTTGTTAATTGTTATATTAAATAACCAAGAGATTGTTAGAGACTATTCTGAGGTTATTGAGGTTATAATATACAGATTGTTTGGGGTTATTCAGTGTAACAGGATCAAATGGCCATTCTGAAACCATTTCAAATGTTTGTTTTTTTGATACTTTAAAACCCTTTTACATCCATTTTTACTACGTATTACTTGTTTCAAATTTGATGCTGTTAACTGATCATAAACTGGTTGAAAGGTTTGATAACATGTCACTTTATACTAGTGGTGATAATATTTGGATATGTGTATGACTTCTTTCAGAATTACATACATATATAAAAATAAGAGTTAATTGCAAAACCTTTTTCTGATTTAATATGCATATTAAACATGTTATATACACTTTAAGAAGCAATTGGTTACTTCAAGAAAGTGAGTAAACCTGTTGCCTTAAAAACAAGTTGACTTAAGTGTGGTTTATTTATAAACTAATTTCGAGAGGATCACGTGCTTAGGATTGAACACAGCTGGCACCGCATCAGCTCCGTTTATTGCACCAATCGGACGAATACTGACACACTACAAATAAGCAGAGTTTTCCACTCCACACATCTTCATCTTAAAGAATCCCCCCTTCCACCCCTACTCATTCCTTTCTCCTGACTGGGCGGC
The DNA here is from genome assembly GCA_903798125.1 of Danio choprae. Taxonomy (NCBI): domain Eukaryota; kingdom Metazoa; phylum Chordata; class Actinopteri; order Cypriniformes; family Danionidae; genus Danio; species Danio choprae. The sequence continues at coordinate 866,064 of CAIGQW010052810.1, forward strand.
ACGGCGGCCCAGTGGTTAGCACTGTTGCCTCACAGCAAGAACACCTTCCAGTTTTGCCCCTCACCAGGCCGGTCGGCATTTCTGTGCGGAGTTTGCATGTTCTCCCCGTGCTCGCGTGGGTTTTCCCCGGGCTTCCTGGTTTCCTCCCACTGTCCAAAGACATTCACCATAAGTAAATTGACTACTCCAAAACAGCATCTTAAGAAATATCTCAAGCATGTTCACAAGCAGGGGAGTTCTCGAGACCTACCTGAGCTCAAACTCCCCTCTCGCCCTTCAAACGGGAGGGATCCCCGGGCTCGAAGATATTCTAAGCTCAGGGCTCTCTCCCGGGACAGCATGCCAAATACGCTTTATTATCAATAATCAGCTACGTGTGAACTCTTGAAAAAAAAGTGAGTAAACCCATTTTAACTGTTGAGGTTGAGTTTTTATATGTATAATTATTTTTTCTGCACATAGATAATTTACTTAATAATTTTAAGACAACAGGTTTACTTACTTTAAGTGAAGTCAACTAATCACTTTTTACAGTGTACCCTGCAAGTAATGGAAATCCCACATTATGATCAACAAATCTTTTTATAATGCGATAATCAACCCAGTTCTCAAGACAGCGCATACAACATTATTAACAGAAACTTTCTGGTTTATCTCGAAAGAACTTTCAAATAAAGCACGGCCTGTATGCTACTAAACTCACAGCGGGTTGACATTTGAGTATCTTCATGCATACACATGATTTTACACCATTGTGCCCACGGTGATGCCTATAATACTGAACACGTTCAGGCAGTTATGAGTCTAATGCTTCCTCATGTGCTTCCCATTGAAAACACAAAGTGCTCATGCTAAAGCTGCATTAGCATTTCATTAGCACATTCCAAATGGATCATTAGGAGCCAAAGTCTTGGTTTAATATTCAAGTGTGCTTTGAGAACAAGCTAAGATGAAGCCAATTAAAGATTCAGGGGAACGCTATTAAAAGACAAAGAAAACCATGTAACCACTACTTCATCAAAGTGACAGACTTAAAACCCTTTGAAAAAGCAAATGTCAAAGTGCTTGTGCATTTTAATATTTTAAAAATGACCAGTAGACTTTCATTAAAGTCACAGCCGTCATCATGAAAATCAGCAGATATGCATATTCAGACATTTTCATACAAGGTATATGATTGAACAAAAATCCGTACTGCAGGAAGAGTCGTCAATATTTCTTAGACCGTTTTACCCAGAAATGTGAGGCACATATATATGTCAAATATATACATTTTTATATTAACTTGTAGAAGAATTAACAAAATCAAGATGTGTGATATTCACAAAAACTGACAAAATTGACAAAATATTTTGGGGGGATTTTTTCTTTCCTTTTTATTTGTGCTAGTGCCTTGGTTAGTTTAGGCCTGTCATGGACACATAAAAATGACATTAATGATTCCAGTAAGTGGTAAAAGTCTATAAATGAGTTAATAACTGATCGTTCATTTAAACAGTTCAATCGAAATAATTAGAAGTTATTTTTTGGCAAAACTGGAGAAATGTAAATTGTAGCTCCCTCATCAATATTAATGCCTTGTTTGTTGAACTGTTGCATAAAATTCAGGGAATCGGCCCTATTGTTTCTCTGACATCACAATACAATATATAATATCTTATCAATACGAAAAAAAGTTTTTTTTTGCTTTTGTAACTTGAATTATAGGCTCATTGTTTTACTAAAAGTAAATTCATACATTTGCATAAAACAATAAATATTGCACAGACATATTTCAAAGTTACTTAAAAGCTAAAATGCATAACTAATAAAGCCACTATTTGGACTTCACAGGGTCTTTAATCTCAAAATGAGTAAAACTGTCAAACACAGGAAGATCATTTGCGATTTGATTATGATGTGATTTTGTTGTGATTATTTCAGGCTTTTCCAAAATCACAGCAGTTGTCAGTAGCTGGTCTGACACAAACATGTTTACTTATGAACTCAACATCGCACTAGGTTTTCATCCAGACTGGAAAGTCTTAAACCATGTGAAAGGTACCATTCATTTGCAAGTCAAATGACTGTCCAAACTCACAGGCAGGTGCCACTACCACAGAGGTGCATGTCTGCCTTTGACATCAATATAAGCGTATAAATCTTCAGGGAGAAGGCACTCGAAATCTGTCAAAGTATCTGCCAACCACATGGCTGCCGTTTCCTGGAAGCTGGGGTGTTTGTTGCAGGCTTCTCTGTTTTATTTTTAGTTAAAGCCTGATTTCACGAGGAAAAGTAACTATTTTATGCTTTGTTAGTTTAGTGGCTAATTCATATGAATTCATACAAGTTCAGTCGTACGAAAATGTACAACTTTTAAAAGGAGGCATGGCACCCAACCCCACTAAATTAGCCACTAAATCAAAAAGTTATGAATTGCTGTGAGATAGCGTTAGTAGTTACTGCTAAATAGAAGGCTGACATTTTCCATTGAGGTAATTTAAATGGTTTTTTAAAACTGATTTGAACCAACTCCATGAGAACTTTATTATTTTCTGAAAGGAAAACCTATCATCATATTCTGTATTAGGGATGCACGATACTGAGAAAATATGCGATAATGTTGTTGAAAATCGTGATAACAATATTTCTTATCATGCTATTTTTATTACCTATGTTTTTAAATCCTTTATTTATGTAATGATATTAAAATAAAAAAAAGGTAAAAGATTTATTTCAGATCTAACTAATTGTAATTCAGACTAAAAACTGTGTCAAGGTGCAAACATTTAGTCTTTTAAACACTGAGTAAAAACCTCAGCAGAAATTCGAACTCTGATTGGCTCATTTTCCTATTTATTATAAGCTCTGGGTTCACCTTTGGTGGGTTTACCTTAAAGATAGTAAGGCCCCATCTGATTGGTCAAATTTAGATAAACAACCAATTAATCAAATAAATGTAATTTATCACACATATCTGCGATATATACTATTGTCACGATAATGATATTTTTGGGATATATTGAGCCATCAAAATAAATGTTTAACTTGGATACAATGTGACAGGAAGATATTGCTACAGAAAGATGTACTTTAAATGTACTTAATACGGATATAATAACTTAGCTATATTAAAACTGTTCTAGAAACAATTTTTGTTTTTATCAAGAAAATTGAGGAATGAGGTAAAAAGCATGCCATGGGGGTTCTATTCATTCATTCATTTTCTTTTTCGGCTTAGTACCTTTATTAATCAGGGGTCGCCACAGCGGAATGAACTGCCACCTTATCCAGCATATGTTTACACAGCGAATGCCCTTACAGCCGTAATTGAACTAGTAATTGAAGTAATTGAACTAGTAATTGAACTAGTAATTGAACTAGTAATTGAAGTGTATGGGTGCTTCCTAGTGATGGGTTGCAGCTGGAAGGGCATCCGCTGCGTAAAACATATCCTGGATAAGTTGGTGGTTCATTCTGCTGTGGCGACCCCAGATTAATAAAGGGACTACACTGAAAAGAAAATGAATAAATGAACAGTCATTATTTAAAACAGTAAAAACATGGTCAACCGTTTGGTAGAGCGGCAGTCACAGGGTTAAAGAAGAAAGTAAATTGTAAAAAAGAAAGAAAAAAGAAAGTAGGGCCAAGGCGTCTATTAGTGGAAATGCTGTATCATCATTATCATCACAGCCTCTAATACGTTTCTAAAAGGAGGCATCAAACTAGGACGAGCTCTCCTGGGTAATGTGATCCACGGTGGCACCTCTTGGCACACTCACCGCGGTGCATCACCCTGCACTTCTTTCACAGCACAACCACATGATGATCTGAGCACAGAATTCTGGCAACCCGCAATCACGCGAACCAGTGCTTGTGTGCACGTCGCCACTAAATGACTTCTACATGCCTTCACTTACAGGAAACGCCACTTTCCACATTCAAACAAACTAGTAATTGAAGAAAAAAACATACCACAAATTACATTTTCACTGAACGCATTGCTAGAAATGTTGGTGTAGATGGTTACTATGCAGTTGCTAAGGTGTTCAGAATGGCTTCTTGAATGTTGCAATTGTCTCTATGATATTTTAAGTCCAACAAAGCAACTCTATGGGATGATATTTGCCAATTTTATCATGATGCTGAAATGAAGAAAAGGTTTTTTCAATAGATTAATACTTCAAGTCCTCTGCCACACTGACCCACAGCGTGAGCCGGGACACCATGCTTAACATACTGCCGCTGCTGACCAGGTCAATTCAACACACTTGCTAAATACCAGACGCGTCACCCCTGCAAACACACTCGGCGGGGGCGAGGAATGTGCCGTCATCAATCAAGTCACCGGCTGCGTGCTGTCATTTGGACATTGTAAAGGGCTGAAGAAAACATGTGGAACGCCAATGTTGTTATCCAGGGAAAACATTAATAAAACACTTCTGCATATGCATTGCAGTCCTGTCTGATTTAAGATAAAAGATGGTGAGTCATCTACCTAGAAATCATTTTTGAGGTATATCACTTCGGACCTAGGAGACAAATTCGATTGCCTTACAAAATCCTTAATTTGGGCCAAATTCTATGGCAGCATGACACACTCAAAAAATGACTTTTGCTGTTTGTTCAAACTACTTATTTAAAATAATCTGAAACAACACAACTCCCAAGTTTTTTGGGACAACTTAAAAGTTTTATGTTCAATCCACATAAATTTATAAAAACTAATAAGTTAACTTAACTCCTTCATGTTGTCCCAACACAAATCGATTGTGTGGAACCCAACATTTTTAGTGTTTGCGATAGGCAATCCCCTAATGCACTGCTACAAGAAAAACAAACTCCTGAAGAAGTTTAGCAATGTTATCTTGACAAATATTGCTAACATGCTAATAGCGAGCTAACAAAAACTCCATACTATCTCTGGCCCAAAACAGAAGATTCCTGAACATAAATTTAACTATATTGCTTCTTTCCAAAATATATTAAGCCACAATTTATGTACACTGAATGTGATATAATAATTATTAGCATAAAGAGTCTTTTTCTTCAGCTTTTTTTCTTTCTTTCAGATCAGCTACTTTCATGGTGAAGCAATAGATGAAGACAATCATGCTGGTCAGGTTACAGAGCTCGCCCAATTACGGAAAAAATCTGTCATCATTTGCATATATAGACATTAAACAACACACATACATTAAACTCATAATTTATGGTCACTAGAAGGCCAACAACACATGTCCGATGTTAACAAACAAGACTCATTGGTTCTCACGCATTAAGCAAGCATGGCTTCACTACTGTTTTTACTGGAATTCTACTTAGTTTCCAATGATTGATGTTGAAAACGTAACTGCATCACTTTTATTGACATTTTTATTATTTGAAATTTTATATTGTCTGGCTTGGTTTTATAAATTACAAATAATAAATTAAAAATAATAATTTACTGAACATTTTTCATTTGGGTGCGATTCTAAAGTGAGACCATTTCCACTTTGCAAATGACAATGAAGTGAGCCAACTGATGAAGGTCACAAGACAGTCACAACACAGCAGATGTAATATGCATGCTATATATACATACATACTACTCTGTATAAAATGGCCATAATTTTAATGAGGTGAAAAATACTACAGTAAAACTCTGACACCTAGTTAACAGTACATTTCCTTCTTTTATAAAGTGAATAACTTTTATTTTAAATCAGTTACTTGTTGCTTTTTGTCTGTGTATTACAAAAGTACAACTTAAATGTTCACACTTAAAAACGTAGTTGTATTAACACTGTATAAGTTAATGAATTTACCATAAATAAAAAAAATGTTTTAACCATATTTTTAAAAGTAATGTTCTGGCAACCACAGCTTCCAGTGTTTTGTACCATAATTATTAGTGCTGCTTATGGAATATGCTTATCAATTCATTAAAATATCTTCACCTATGTTTCAAAAATGAACTTCAGTCTTATTTGAGCCAGTAAATGATGACAGAATAATTTTTTTTGTTAAACATACACAATGATACTTTGGTTTTCACAGTTGACTGCTGACATCAAGAGCTACTAAGGCCTTACAAGGCAGCTTACTAGGTTTTACAAAAGATCAACAAATTATGCGCACAAATGAAGGAGGAAAAAAAGCAGAAAACATTACAAGCTGCAACTAAAATCATGTATCTTATTCGAAACATCCGTGGACACAAGAACACCCACTACTTGCTCCTTCTAAGCATTGTCTCTGCAAACACACTGATAAGAAGGGCAGCTGAAACGCACAACCCACAGATGAGTCTAAAAGCGTAATCAAGTCATCCCAGAAGCATATACAAAGCCTCCATCTAAACAAGCTCAATGTCCTGTGGCTGCCACGAGTTTCCTGATGTCATACAGACTCTCATTCTGCGTTGACTATTCAACTAGTGAGGGAAAAAGACGTCCACAGGCCTACAGAAGAACAAGCGTCTTTATGCTCCTCAAAGTGTGCACATGATTTATAAAAACGTTTACAATATTTCTAGAAGCAAGCAATGAATTTTGAAATGCGCAAATAAAACAAAATACCTGAGTGAAATTATCCTGAATGACAGCCCTATGCCTTTACAAGTCCAGTTTTGCAGTTCTTTTGATCCATTTAGAGAATGAATGCACTTTAATGCGTGGCTGTCCTTCAGAAAGAACCAGTCTAACTCCCGGGATCTTCCAGTAACGTCCTGAGCTTCATGTCTGAGTGGAAGTGATGCTACCGGAAGATTTGGAGATTTCGGCTGCTCTGCTGTCTCTGAAAATGACCCCCCTCCTCTCCTCCTCATGTTCTGTCTCTTTATCGCTCTCTGTAACCCTCTCCTCTTGTCTCCTCCCCCGTCACACACACACACACACACACACACACACACACACACACACACACACACACACACACTCATTTCAGCACATTCAAGAGCTCCACCCTGTGGCTGCACACAATTTTGCCCCCCTGTTAATTTATTAAATACTTCTATCGGTTAAAGTTTGAGGGGAAAAACTTCTCTTTAAAAAGCAAACACTGAATTGATCAAAGCTGACAGAGAAGTAATTTATAAAGTTTAAAAAGAGTTTTGGTTTAAATAAAGGCTGTACTTTTTGGATTTCCATTCAAAGAACTTAACTAATTTAAAGAATAAAACAAGAGGAAATTATTAAGCAGCACAACTGTTTTAAGCATTAGTTTAGTTCGTTTAAAGCTTTATTAATCTTTAACCATTGTTAATGCTAATCAAATGTTTCTTGAGAACCAGTAAAGCATAATAAAAATATTTCTATTTAATGACATCATATTAATATAAAATAAATGTAAAAAATGTCAAATAGATTTTAACAGTTACTTTAAGGGCGTCATGGTGGCACAGTGGGTACCACAATCGCCTCACAGCAAGAAGGTCGCTGGTTCGAGCCTCGGCTGGGTTAGTTAGAATTCCTTGTGGAGTTTGTATGTTCTCCCCGTGTTCGCGTGGGTTTGAATTGGGTAAGCTAAATTGTCCATAGAGTATGTGTGTGAATGAGTGTGTATGGATGTTTCCCAGTGACGCGTTGCAGCTGGAAAGGCATCCGCTGCATAAAACATATGTGGGACAAGTTGGCGGCTCATTCAGCTGTGGCAACCCCAGATTAATAAAGGGACTAAGCCGAAAAGTAAATGAATAAATGAACAGTTATTTTAAATTGTATCACATTTATTTATATTCCTTTTTTTGACAAACGCATGCATCCCTGGTGAGCATGAGACCATTTTTCACACACACAAAAATGCAAAACAATTTAATTCAGAACTTATATTACAAATCATATGATAAATCTAAAATAATTGAACTGACACAAGGTGGAAAAAATACTACAGAAATAGACTAACAAAAATAATATTGTACACAACATACTCTCTGTCCTCAGGTCATTTTCATATTCTAACTCCATCCACAATAAAAGCGACTGAGAGCAAACATCCTTTTTCTCTTGGATGTGTTTGCACTCAGGCATGTATGCTGCTGTTTCTTTCCCATACAGTCCGGTTTTCCCGTACACACACAGCAGTGTCTCATAACATACATGCCAACTGAACCTAATCCAAGTCCTGTCTGGCCTGTTTTCTATCATCAGAAACCTATTCTCCCAGCTCAAAAACCTCAGCAAGACATAAAAGCTTTGATACCCAGGCCACACCAAACATTTGGATCTAGACGTGACCTGAATTTCAGTCATAATGTCTCGCACCAGATATTAATGAAAATATCACTCAGTCACATAAAAGAAATCGCTAAGCACATGGTTTAGAGCAGCTTCAAAAGCAGAGCTGGCCCGAGACAGGACTTAGTTAATCTGGAGGACTTGATTTGGGGTCACACTAAGTAAAGTCACCGCTGACCTGGATATCCGGGGTAAGGAGAGTACGGATGGAAAGAGGATTGGTCTCAGACACCCGTTTCCGGATGTCAACAGGGTCACAATGAAGGCAGTTTAAGTGAAACAACATCAATGATGGATCTATTTTTTAAGGGTATATGTGCACATCACAACAAAGTACTAAAAACATAAACGTTTTATTTTCTGTTATAAAAGTTTAATCTACAGGTGATAACGTTGTTGTCCCAGTTCATTCGAAACTAGAAACACTGTATTCCTCATTTCAGGCTAGTAGATGACAATGTCACTTTGTAAAGAATCACTTCGCATCAACGCACACACACTGTCCTGTTGTCTGACATTTTTGTTTTGCTTGTCAAGTACTCGTAGACACATAATACTCCTAACACATAATCAGTGATGTGAATCATGGTGTTATAAATGAATGCGTTACTAATGGAATAACTTTTTTCAGTAACGAGTAATCAAATAAATTACTGTTACTGTTACAATGCCGGGACAGAGCGGTGACGCAGTGGGTAGCGCTGTCACCTCACAGCAAGAAAGTCGCTGGTTCGAGCCTCAGCTGGCTCAGTTGGCATTTCTGTGTGGAGTTTGCATGTTCTCCGTGCTCCGGTTTCCCCCACAAGTCCAAAGACATGCGGTATAGGTGAATTGAATGAGCTAAATTGTATAAAAAAATTATTCCAGGATTACTTTGTGTAATCTGGAAACATTCTTAAACATTAAAACATGACCTACAAATCACATTTTAAAATGTAAACCTAAAAATAATGCTTATAAAAGTTTTAAACTGTCTTTATTTTAGGGGCCAGTTTCTATTTTTCATCTCTGATGAATTTATTACATCAGCGCTATTTCAGTCCAGAGCATCCTGTTTGTCTCATATCAGACTGAGGGGCTCTGTCTCACCACATGCATAACTCATCTGAATGAGAAAAAAGAAGAGAACAGAAGCAAAGACTATGCTAATAAAAAGCCCATATGGATCAAATCTTCTTTGTGAATTTCTTTCCACTTTGAAAAAAAAGTCCCCTGTTCATTAATTGCATCATTTCTGTAATCCCCTTTTTGGGAGTGTCATCCTAATCCTCCTTAAGGGAGTGCAGGGAAATGCTTCCCACTAAGAAACACCATGGTAACGGTATCCATGGATTAAATAATTTACAAAAATAGGATAAACGGACTTACAGATGGATAGATAGACTGATTGATAGATCGTTAGATAGAGGTGTGCAATATTTATTGTTTACAGTGCTAATATAGAGCATGTCACTCTCTTTGTAAAAAATAACCAAAAGAAGTACTAGGAGCTACCTGTTGAAGACTAATCAGTTAGCATGTCATTATAATTAAAGTTGTAAAAACAATAAATATCCTGAAATCTATATAAATATTTTCATGATATGACATCTAATTAATATCACACAAATGCATTTTCCCAAATATCAGTATGTTGGCATGATCGCAAATGTGATGATGATGATATTGTGTGATAAATACGATAACATTACTGTTTTTTGGCTAATAAAGCGGTTCTAAACAAAGGAGCAGAATAGCTGTTGGAACAAATTATGTCAATGAATGATTTAATTAATTACTCATTAAGACAGATTTGGAGTCACCTACTGATCTTTTCAATATCATATTTATCTATCTATATAAATGACTTTACTTTCATGTATTGATTGATTCACTACATAATAAATCATGTACTCATGTACTGTTTTTTTAAAATGATCAATAGGTCAAGTGAAAGCAACTCCATTCTCGGGGTCATTAAAGTTAAAAGAGGTCAACTTTTAGAAATGTTAAACTATTAAGAATCTTATTGTTTGTTAAACTCAACATAAACACAACATTAAGTTGCCTGTCAACCCAACCGGTTAAGATGAAATTGCTGAAACATTTGAGTCTGCTTTGCCTAAATGAATTCCTTGCTAAAAGAAGTTTTAAAAGTGAGAAAAAGAATTACTTTAATTTGGCAAAAAAACAAACAAGCAATATAATTACTTTTTAATGCTGGTAATACTTTCATTATACTATGCTTATTTACTCTATACAGATCAAATTAACTAAAATCCAGTCTCCCCAAATGCTCTCACCAATCCGAATCATCTCATAAGCATCGGTTCACGAATCGAACATGCTCAAAAGACATGTCATTTATACAGAAAACTATTCAAGTCAACTCTTGCTAAGCGTGTGAATCATAAAGATGGTATAAGCGAATCGTTCACATTGGTTTTATGAGACACTTCGATCCATTCAGCAATAAGATCCGAGTCAAATTAATGACTTGTTCACAAATCGGGCATCATTTATCCTTTCCGTTCAGACGGCATGAAATGACCTGTTGCTATCGATCGCCTCTGTTATCAATAACGTTCAACAACGACAGCAGACCATAACGTCATGAACTCATAACGATTACTATATTTAAACACCACAATTCACTGCAAATATGAAAACTTGTGAGATTCACTCACCGATTCCATCCTCTGATTTCAGCACCATGATCACTGCGCTTCACACGAGCTCATGCGCTGATCCTGTGATTCGGAGCAAACGACCTGCTGGCGGTTTAACAAACCTCACACTTTCACCTGTTAACTCACTGTTTTGAACTGTACCACAAACTGAAAAGGCCGTTAGAAACTATTCACTGCTCCAGAAGAGTCCGGATGTCTCTGCGTGAAACCCTCATGCTCTGCAGAGAGGCGTGGCTTCGTGATGACGAACAGCCAATCAGCGCCGGGCTTGGATTTTAGTTTTTTTCAGCGTGCGTGCAGATGCGCACACACACACACACACACACACACAAACCACAAACACACACACTCATCTTCTACATCTAAACATCAATGTTAAGCATGTAAGCAGAAGCATAGACTAAAATAAAGGAGTCTGAAATATTAAACATTATGGCAGAATCAATATAACAACCCACTTATGTGGCTTGATAGTTCTGAAAGCATTTAGGGTGGTTTTCTGGGCTGACATATGTGGGAGGAAAGTTTTATGCGTCGGAAAAAAAGCTGTGTAAAAATCCCACAAATCTGCCCTTTCTAAGTAACAGCAAAACACTTCTCTATTCTCTATATAGCAAAACATTTATAATGGTAGCCTAGCCTACTTTCTATTGCTTGGTTTCATGTGGTAGGCAAATCAATTTGTGTCAAACAACAAACAGACAAAAAGCAATAAGGCTGTTTATATTCAGCAAGGATGCACCACTATGATCAAAATGGTAAAGACTTACACTGTCACTGTTATTCTGGTTTATACTGTGTGTGTTTGTGTACTGTAGCCACAGAACAGACACCATGGTAAATATAACATATGCTGATGTTTTGTTCATGTGGTACCTGCAATATTCTAGTTTCTTGTTTGGAAGGCTGTTGGCTCTTGTTGCCATGTCTTCTTATTTTTTTAATTAAAAATAATTGACTATTATTGAGTACTAAGTGATGCCATAGAACAGGGGTGTCTTTTTCTTATGAAGGGCCAAAAACCAAACTTGATTGAGACTAGTGGGCTGAATGTAAATATAGTTGCCATAAAAATAACTAGAAAAAAATGATTTATATTAAATAATACAGTATATATATATTTTTATATTTACTTATTACAGTAAAAACATTTTTTATAACAGAATGGAGTTACACTATAGTTTTTGCCTTCATTTGCTCACCGATGTCTTCTGCATAGTCCTCTATCCGTCAAGTGACAGTATTTACGTTCATTCATTTACAACATTTAATGAAGCATTTCATTTTAGTTTGCTTTTTTGTAGCTCAGCAATAAAACATTCGCTTCAACCCTCTCCATCTTTCTCATTCTCTTATCAGATGGGATGGTGGGCCAAATCAAACGTTACAATGGGCCAACTTTGGCCCACGTGCCCTACTTTGGGCATCTCTGCCATCTCTGGGTTCCCCAAATAACTTTTCAGTGAACAATTCTTAAAACAATCTTTTTTCTCTCATAGCGTGAAGATAAATGTCTATCTGTATTATCTAAAGAACCATTTTCCAACCCAAATAACCTTCTGTGGAATAAAATGTTCCCATAGATGTTAAATGATCCCATGGATGTTAATTGCCATCAATGAATTAAATTAAATTAAAGTTCTTTATTGGATTAGAAAGGTCCCATGGATGATAAATGTCTTCATGGACCCTTCAGTCCAGATTCTTTAGAGTGGATAAATGTTCTGTAGTTGTTTTAAGTTCTTTAGATTATAAAAAGGTTCTTTGGGGAACACAAATGGTTCTCCCATGCTATCAATGCAAAGTGTTAATATTGTTTTTTAAGAGTCCAAAAAAGGTTTTCCTGAAACTAAAATGGTTCATGGCTTCACTGTAAAAACACCCTTTTAGAACCTTTTTAAGAGTTTGTATTGGTGTATTGGAGTAAATTTTTAAAATAAGGTTATTTATGGCATTGAGGGTTCTAAGAGGAACCTTTATCATCCAAACCTTTTGGACATGAATGAAATATTCCAAAGTTTCTTTTTAGTGGAAAAAAAGTCTTTATATCATTAAAATGTACCTCACACTAAAAAAAAATAAGTGCTTATCTTACACTCAGAAATAAAGGTGCAGGAGCTGTCACTGGGTTATTACCTTTTCAAAAGGTACATAATAGTGCTGCACGGTGGCGCAGTGGGTAGCACGATCGCCTCACAGCAAGAAAGTCGCTGGTTTGAGCCTCGGCTGGGTCAGTTGACATTTCTGTGTGGAGTTTGCATGTTCTCCCCGTGTTGATGTGGGTTTCCTCCGGGTGCTCCGGTTTCCCCCACAAGTCCAAAGACCTGCGCTATAGGTGAATTGGGTATGCATAATTGTCCGTGGTGTATGTGTGTGAATGAGTCTTGTGTGTGGATGTTTCCCAGTGATGGGTTGCAGCTGGAAGGGCATCCGCTGCGTAAAAACATATGCTGGATAAGTTGGCGGTTCATTCCGCTGTGGCGACCCCTGATTAATAAAGGGACTAAGCCGAAAAGAAAATAAATTAATGAAAGTACATAATTGTGTCCATACTGAGACCTTACATTTGAGATACATTTGGGTACTAATAAACTGTATAACCTCTAAAGTATCAGTATGGACTCTTTAGTTACAAATGTGTGCTTTTAAAAAAGCTACTGCCACATTGACATCTCCCATTATTTCTGAGCGTGTAAGAATCAGTTTACTAGAAGGTCTTTGGTGAACATAATATCAGTTCTTCTGTGTCACTGCTGCAAAAACCCTCTTTTAAGGCCATTATTTTTAGTTCTATGAATTATATTTCTGTTTGGCCTTAAAACAAAAAATAATTGGCCTCAAAGTCCAAAAAATAAACCAAAAATGGAAATAATCTCCACGTGTGACAACTAGAAGTCTGTGAAGTCCTTTCAACCCCAAATAATCTGACAGATAAAGAAAACATTCAGAATAGACTCAGAGCCTCAGGATATTCAAGAGGACACTATAATCTGCCTTTCAGCAACTCTTAAGAACAGAGGCTTTTTTTTCTCCTCTCCCCCCAGGATGACAGTGGTCACATCTTAACCGTGACCAAAGGATGATTATCCTCAATACTGGATAACCGAGCACTACGTGAACAAGCTCTTTGTTTGGATGTTTACTGACCATTCAAGACTGCCAAAGAGCAAATGTGGAACCAATTTGAGACAATAAAAGAACCAGCAAAAATACATCAAAGTTCCCCGACAAGTGTGAATCTGAGTCGAGCATCAGGCTGCAGCTGGAGATGTGAAACCAATTCATTTTCCAGGTGCAAAAAGGAAACAAACATGGCTTCCAGTTTGTGAAATTCCTGAATCTGATGTAACCGTGGCATGTGTCTGCGGTATTAGAAGCAGAAGGAATAGATCATCTGATGACAGTTTATTTGTGTCGCCTCAGAGAAGAGGGTGCGGACAGCTAATGCCAGATGCTCCTGTTTACAGCACAGCCTAGTGTTTACTAGTAAAATATTATAGTCGTGTGGGCTGAGAAAAGACATAAAGCAGACCACGCAACAAGGCATCTTCATCAAAGATAATTAGCTAATAAAACTTGAAGTGACGTTATAATAAAACAGGCTGTTGCTATGGGCAAAACAGTATTTAGAAAGAAATAAAAGTGTGAGAAAAGAGAAAAATCACAAGCTGCATTTAACACAAGCTGAGGTACAGTATAAATGAACCATCATGGTAATGCATTCATTCATTTTCTTTCAGCTTAGTCCCTTTATTTATCAGGGGTCGCCACAGCGGAATGACCCGCCAACTTATCCAGCATATGTTTTACACAGTGGATGCCCTTCCAGCTACAACCCAGTACTGGGAAACATCCATACACACTCATTCACACACACACTATGGCCAATTTAGCATATTCTAATCACCTATAGCGCATGTCTTTAGACTGTGGGGGGAAACCGGAGCACCCAGAGGAAACCCACATGAACATGGAGAAAATTTGAAGAATGTTAGTAGCCAAATGTTTTGTGTGTTTGTTTGTTTGTTTGTTTATGTTTTATTGTCATATCAGCAGCATTTGCCATGAATTGCCATGCAATTCTCTGATGTTTATCATTTGTTTATGTCAGGTTGATCAAAATGTATTATTTTGGTCTCTGTTGAATAGTCTCAACCCCCACAACATTTAATCGTTTGTTCATGTCATAAGTCTTCACATGCAAAATGGCTGAACAAGTTTTCATAATGGATTTTTCTATACATTCCTATTAGACTCTTTTCCTAAATCTGTCTGAAATTGGTAAATTTCTCCCAGGCGAATCTCCCAGCGAATTGACTTTTTCTTATGAAGGTGCATCTCAAAGGAGATTGTCCTATGTACACACCTGTCAACAAATTACAGTACAAACAGCAAAAGAAAACAGCCATAGTTTACATCAGAACAGTCCTCCAGAGTACAGTTATATTGATAACATGACTAAGTAATTTATTAATTAATGACTAAGTCTTATCTGCACACATTCTGACAGCACTGACGACATTCATTGACACAGAAATGTAGTTTTGAGAGATGAACTAAGGATTTTGAGCAAGAGACTGGCTTTGTGATCCATGGTGTTTTGCTATTTGTACGCGTTTTGAGAAATGCACCAACTGTGTTGCAAATTTCAATTCAGATCTGAGAAATGTACCAAAGCGACTGAGCAAAACTGTAAATTCAATGATCCATTGTCAATTATACCTTATTAAATGCCATTTTCTGTGGTTTCTATTTATCAAAGAACCCTAAAATATGTACTGTACATCACACACACACACACACACACACACACACACACACACACACACACACACACACACACACACACACACACACACACACACACACACAGTTTCATAAAAATGTAGCACAAGCAGTGCCGATGTTTTCAATATTGATAAAAATGAAAAACGCTTCTTGAAAAATCTAACTACAGGAATAATAAAGTACATATTAAAGAGTTTTTATTAACTGACATTGCAGAGACTTGTTTAGTTGGATGACTGAAAAAAATGTCATAAAACATTGAGATTGATTATTAGTTAAGTTCCGGTTGCCATGGAAATGAGGGCTTATTTAGTATTTAATTCTATGCAAAAATAATTTAGATGTGTGGGTAGATTGATACCATTCCTGTGATCATGTACACACACACACACACAAACACAGATACGAAAGCCATAAAATCCTATAACATCAATACAACATGCAAAACACGAAAGCAAAATACAGCCTGAATTTAACTCTGTTTCCATGACATTCACTGGAAAGTGAGAAGACTTTCAAAAAATTAAGCATTTGCATTGTAATAATGGATTCGCTTTTGGTTTTGTGGTCTTATGGTGTGTTCACACTCGTAATTAGGTTCTCTTGGTTCATTTACTTCAGACCAAAAAGTCAGAGATGCTTTTCTTACTGTGGTTTTTGTGCATGTGATTAAGCATAACAGTAATCAAATGCTTGTCTGCGCATTTAGTCTTAAAGTGACACTGTCATTTAAAGGGGTAGTTCACCCACAAATGAAAATAATCTTATAATTTACTCTCCGCCATGTGGTTTAAAACCTCTATGACTTTCTTCTGCTGAACACAAAGATATTTTTAAATAATGGGTCAATGGGTCCCAGCAACCAGCATGTTTCAATGTGCCCCTTTGGGACGGTTCCACAAAGTGACATGTCACAGTGGCAATTTCACCATTTACTGATCATGACATTGACACTTCCCTATGCAGCACATCCATCAAAAACCATGTGGAAAAGTAAATGCATAATTTTCCTCAAGCGGATCCTGTACTGTCAACTCACGCACTGCTGGAGAGACTGAGAGAGCTAAAAGTGAAAGATGAATTACATTCTCTACTCCTTTAGCACTGATAAAACACACGCTGATGCACAAAAATGACTACAATAACACAGTCACATGAGCATGGGTCAAAAAAGTCAATCACACTTTCATTGACCTTAAAGGAGGGTAAATCCAAGCAGAAAATATAGCAAATGGTTGTGAAAAAGGATGAAATAGCTGTAAATAGCTGTGCAAATACACAGCAATGCTTTTAGAGTCACAAATATGCTTTGTGAAATAATGCACAAAAATATTTTAGCAATGCAACATTCACCAAATAAATGTTGTCCTAACCAGCCTAAATGAGCAATCAGAACAAACCATATACTTTTTTTTTGCATTAACTAATGTTAACTAATAACTTATTGTAAAATGTCACCCCTAAAAACAACAAGATTTTCTGCATAAGATAAGGCTGACAGGTTTTATGACTCTTGAGGATGCTTTATTTGAAAGTTTTTGTTTCCATCTAAAAGTAATAAAGCAGGAACAAGGGTGTTTTTTTCTCCTGTTTTTGTTTTGTTTTGTGTGTTACTTTATTTTACTCGATTTTATTTATTTTTTTGTTTATTTGTTTATTTATTTTTACATTTATTTATTTTAGAATGTTTAAATCAATTTTATATTATCATTATTGTTAATAATAATTGTAAATAATTCTGATGTAAAATGATAATATAGTAATATGTGTATAGATCATTTTAATATACGTGTTTTTTCTAAATGTACTGAACAACCAGCTAAACAAAGTAAGTAGTAGCACATTTATTCCACTAGAAGGCGCTGTGATTAAACTAAACATCGTTTTATTAGCAAATATTTGATCAGCATTTTAACCCAAAGATGACTAAAATAGGTCTTGATTATTTAAAAATATATATATAATTACATACAGTAAATCTGGCAGTGTATTATTAGAATAATGAGCACTGACTGCAGGACTTTTATAATGGCTAATAACAGCTTTATAATAATCTCATTCAAGGCTCTATTATCTCCTATTAAAGCTATTTTGGTAGACAAGAATGAGAGAGAGAAACAGAGATCTGCTCATTCACAATATAATCCAGAACAGAAACTGTAATGTTCACCTTCAGTATATGCACTAGAAATCAGGGCAAAAAAAACAATACCAAATAAAAATAACACAATAACTGACCCTGCGGTGACATTGGGGCTTGTGCTATGTAATTTTCAAAGGCCTCTCGCATTTACAGCAAATTCGGTGCATTCTTTCTTTCCTCTGTAATTTTCTGTCACCTCATGTACTTTCTCGGTTTCTCCTCCTTCATGCTTCACAGAAACAGCAAACAGCTGCTGCTGAAAGTCGATGCAGAAGGAGACGCAAGAAAACACTGACAGGTTATATTTCAGTAAGGAAAAAAGAACAGAATGTATACATTATTAATGGAAAACACAATGTGCATTATTGCTTTATGCTGCAGGTCACACACTCCTGCTAATAAATGTGGACAAACAGAAATCTGATATTACAGCGAATAGACAAAAAACATCTTGTTTGCTGGGTTTGAAAACTTCTTTTGGCCTTATTTTTATACAAATACACAAAGAAAATTCCACGGTATACGTGCAAAATTTATGGTAAAAATGATGTTGCTGTTGCTGAATTTAACTGGTAAAAATATGGTAGGAATGTAAGCGAAATACGACACGGTGGCTCAGTGGATAACACTGTCGCCTAACAGCAAGAAGGTCACTGGTTCGAGTTTCTGTGTGGAGTTTGCATGTCCTCCCCGTCTTGGCGTGGGTTTCCTCCGGGTGCTCCGGTTTCCCCCACAAGTCCAAAGACATAGTTCAGAACAGTTACATTTTACATCAACTACTGCCTTTTTCTTCTGAAGAGTTACACAACATTGAAAGAGCACACTGGTGCTGTGTTGTCTAAAATGAATATAAACAACATAAATATAAACAAAATTATACAAAGAAAATGTGGTAAATGATAACATTTCTATTTTAAGTTAGGAATAAATGTCATCAGTAGGTTACAAAATAAAATATGTTTTACACAAACACATAACTAAATATATCTGGTGAAATTGTGAATTTCCACTTATTTTGCTACCTTCAATGTAATTTGATTTTAAAACATTATTGTCCTGCATGCTATTTAAAATCTTTTCCCACCACACAATTGACACCAAAGAACTAACTAACTGAATGAATGAATGAATGAATAAATGAATAAATAAATAAATAAATAAATGAATGAATGAATGAATGAATGAATGAATGAATGAATGAATGAATTAATTAATTAATTAATAAATAAATAAATGGTAAAAGGTAAGTTGTAATTTTTTTTCATAATTCTGACTTTTTGCCTTGAGATTTTGTGAGTCTCATAATTATTTTTTGTTTTTGTTTATATCTCGAAACTAACATTGTGCAGTTTTTTTTACGCAGAATTGCAAATTTATATCTAAAAATTTACCTGTGGTATGTTAACTCATTCATTCATTCATTTTCCTTTGGCTTAGTCTCTATTTCAAAGGTCGCCACAGCGGAATGAACCGCAAACTATTCCTGCATATGTTTTACACAGCAGACGCCCTTCCAGCCGCAACCCAGTACTGGGAAACACTCTCACATTCACACACACTCATACACTACAGCCAATTTAATTAATCCAATTCATCTATAGCGAATGTCTTTGGACTGTGGGGAAAACCAGAGCACCCGGAGGAAACCCACGCCAACACGAGGAGAACATGCAAACTTCACACAGAAACGCCAACTGACCCAGCCGGGACTTGAACCAGCAAACCTTTTTGCTGTGAGGCGACAGTGCTAACCACTGAGCCACCGTGCCGCCCTGGTATGTAAACTCAGAAATCAGAATTCAAAATCACAAAAAATGTTTTTAGCTTCATTTATTTAGTCTTTTATTAAGTCAGAACTGAAAATTCAGAAATGTCCCCTTTTGCACTCATTATAAACAAACAGTGACTCCACACTCTCCTCTCCCTTTCAGCCATTGATCAACCAAACGACAAGCCCCGCCCCATATCACCACCATTGGCCGACTCAACATCAATGTGCAAGCTGGTTTGAAACAGATCCTCATTTAAATACTAATATTTAAATCGTGCCACACTACTGATGCACACAGTAGAAATGATGCATTTTAAAACACAAAATGCATTTCAATGAAAAGATGAGCTTTGAAATTTCAGATGATTGCAAAAATGACTCTGAGGAGATGTTTTGATCCAGGTGCGAAGTTTAAACGTGTTTGTTGTTTGATCTGTGTACATGAGCAAAGTAAAAGTTGCCTTTGAGGTAAAAGTATGCGTTATCTGAACTCTGATGTCGAACCCCTGCTCTGCCAAAGTGCAGAAACATCTGAGCAGAAGAGCAGACAGCAGAAATGAAACGAGATGAGGATCCTTCGGGAGATGCAGAGCCTTTACTTGATGCTGCTTTACCCAGCAGACACAGCTAAAACGCAGACAAGACTCCTGCGATTCACTGTGCTGATTCTGTATTCTGACTGTGTGTGTGTGTGTGTGTGTGTGTGTGTGTGTGTGTGTGTGTGTGTGTGTGTAACAGTTCTAGCACACTGAGTCTTCTGTGAAAGCAGATGTGAGACTTAATCACAACTCTTAGCGAGACCGTCTGAATACATTTAAATATCATTTCCACCTTATAACCTAAACACTAAAATCACAATGGCTGACACTGTAATCCTGTAACTTTATTCCAAACAAATCTCGGTGCTGTGAAAGGATTTAAAAATATTCATAATCCTTATGCATATATCTATGGATTTTTTGATTGAATTAGTGCCTGCTAAATGGAATTAATATGATATTATAATATTACAATTAACTAATTAATATTCTAATATTATACACTGTAAAAAGTGATTGGTAACTTCACTTTACAAATTGATTTATGGTAATATTTATAATAATACACATAGTCCGTTTACTTAATTTTAAGGCAATGGGTTTACTTTACTCACTTTTTTAAAGTCAACTAATCACCTTAAAAGCAATAGGTTTACTCACTTTTTAAAGTAAAGTTAACAATTCACTTTAAAAGCAACAAGTTTACTGATTTTTTAAAGTAAAGTCAACTATTCACTATAAACGAACAGGTTTACTCACTTTTTTAAGTAAACTAATCGCTTTAAAAGCAATTAGTAAACCCTTTGCTAAAAAGAGAGTAAACCCTACTTTAAATAAAGTCAACAAACCATTTTAAATCCAACAAGTTTCCTCACTCTTTTAATTAAAGTAAACTAATCACTTTAAAAGCAACAAGTTTACTATCTTTTTAAAAGTACGGGCAACTAATGGCTTTTAAAAGCAACGTGTTCACTGATTTTTTAAAGTAAAGTCAACAAATCATTTTAAAAAGCAAAGGGTTTACAAATTAAATTTTTTTTTACAAAAATCAAGTAAAGTAACTAATCAATTTTTACAGTGGAACCAATGCAGGATTAAAACAATTTTTAAGACAGATTTTTTTCCATGGCTGTATATTTCATTACATTTTCTGTTACATATGACAAGGAATCTATTAAGCTGAATCCTTTCTCAGAGACGGCTGCCTTTAAATTACTAAGCACCTGCAGGGTCAAACAAACAACTTAAGCTTTTATCTTTTAAAGGCTGTATTTAAATGCCAAATGAGACAGCCGTCAGAGTACCTTATTAAAGGCACACTGCGTTCAAGACTTCTGAGGTCAGTTCACAGAGCTGAAACTCAAAGAATCAAGATGCCATTTTTTAAGTAGGATGAAGAGAAAAACAGACCTGACCTTCATTGCAGGTGTTACTACAGAGAAAGGCTTGATAAGACTGTGGTTGTAAAAAAAAAAAAAAAAAAAAAAGGTCATGCCAAGGGGCCTCACAGTGGCGCAGTGGGTAGCACGTTCGCCTCACAGCAAGAACGTCGCTGATCGCTGGTTCGAGCCTCGGCTGGGTCAGTTGGCGTTTCTGTGTGGAGTTTGCATGTTCTCCCTGTGTTGGCGTGGGTTTCCTCCGGGTGCTCCGGTTTCCCCCACAGTCCAAAGACATGCGGTACAGGTGAATTGGGTAAGCTAAATTGTCCGTAGTGTATGTGTGTGAATGGGTGTGTATGGATGTTTCCCAGAGATGGGTTGCAGCTGGAAGGGCATCCGCTGCGTAAAACATATGCTGGATAAGTTGGCGGTTCATTCCGCTGTGGCGACCCCAGATTAATAAAGGGACTAAGCCGAAATGAAAATGAATGAATGAATGAATGTAAATTTTATTAAAACATTAAAAAATGTGAAAATTTTATATGATTACTTATTTATTTATATTTTATATAAATAAACTATACTCTGACCTGTACTTATTAATATATATATATATATACACAGTTCAGAGTATGTATATGTGTCAGTGTTCGTCCACGTCATCCTTTGTTTATGTCATGTGCTTTCTTTGTCCTTCTCCCGCCACTGTCATTGTTAATCTGTTCCACCTGCGTTCATCCCTTCTGTGTCATCTGTGTAATCACTCTACCCTCCATATATACCCTTTCGTCTGTGTCCATTGTTGTCCGGTATTTTGGTTCGTGTGGGTCTCGTCCTGTCTTCCCGTATCCTGTATCTCTTCCCCGTAAGTGTCAATAAACCCGTTTTGTAATGTTTCTCCGTCTCCCTCTCGTCTTGTTATCATCCGCCCTCCGGGCGTTACATAATACCGGACCCAAAAATAGCGGCGTGTTTTCCCCCGATTTTCTTTTTATAGTCTTTTTTCCCCTCAGTGTTTTATTTTCTCCCTTCCGTGTTTTCCTGGTCCCCACCCACCTTCCCGTTCGTCATCACCGCCTGCTGGAGCAGGGGGAGAGCAGCCCTGAGGACCGTGATCGAGCGACTGAGAACAGCTTTCCAGGCGACGTGCTCTGCGCGCCCATCATCTGTTACAGAGCACGATCGCCCGAAGATGGTCCTCAGGGCAACACCGCCGCAAAGATGGAGTGGACACTGGCGAGTAAAATATTTCCACTCACCGCCTTCCTGGAGGATCTCGTCAGTGCCACTCCAGACCCAGTGACCAGCCAATCAACATCGTCCACCTGCAGGGAGCGCTTGCCAGAGCCCACCGCAGACGGAGAGCCACCCCGGGCCAATGAGCCATCGCCCCCTAGAGCGACAGAGCGGAATTGCGCCCAGATGGAGGAGCTTAATCACCCGTCTGACCAGGTGTGTGTGCCGGCAACACCGCCAAGAGGGGGAGTCCTGGCGGCTACCCGCGGAACCAGCGAGAGTCCCGCCCACCCCCCCTATGCAGATGGACAGCGACTGGACACTGGGAGGCTACTCACTGGCTTCTGGAGCTTGACTTTTAATCATCCGCTGCGTTTAGGCAGCAATATCCGTCCGCTGTTACCAGGCAGCAACCAACTGTTCCTACACAGTTTTTTAATTCTTCTCCTAGAAAAAAGCCTCAGCTCCAGGGTCATGAGTAGCTTCCCACGGTCCCCCAGAACTGCAGCCAGTCATCCAGCTCCAGCACTGCTGCAGTCAGCCAGCCCCCCAGCTCTCGCTCCAGCTCCGGAAATGGAGCTCGCTTGTGGGCGCTACCTGTCTGCGTCACCCTCTGGAGGGTGTCGCCCAGCGTCAGCTCCTACGGCCTCCGAGCTGCGGACTCCACCTCGGCCCTTCGACCCCAGGGCTCCGCGTTGGCTCACTCCTCCCTCGTCTTCGTCGTGGGCCGTCCGCCCACCAGCTCCGCCAGGCTCCCTCGTCCCTCCGGCTCCACCTTGGTCAGTCGTCGCCCTTCCTTCGCCTCTGGACTCCACTCTTCCGGCTGCACCTCATCGCACCGTCCCACCGGCTGCGTTGAGCTCCTCCATCCCTCCAGCTACGCCTTGGTCCTCTGTCGCTCTGGCTACGCCGCGGGCTTCCGGAACCCCGCCGTCGCCTTGCTCGGGTGAGCCGCCTGCTTCGCCCGGCCCTCAGAAGCCTCGGCGTCACCTTCGCCCTTCGGCTCTCCGTCCCTTCCTTGGGCTCCACCGCCATCAGCGGCGTCTCCCTCGGTCGGCCCCCCGGAGTCAGCAGCCACTCCTCCTCCATGGACCCTCCCTTCCTCGACTCCGCCCGGGGCCGTCCTTCTGGCTGTGTCCTGGGTCCTCCTGCTCCGGTTCCCTTCCTGTCTCCTTCCTCAGACTCCTCCCTGGTACCCTCCCCTTCTACACTCCTTCTTTTGTTGTTTCCCGTTGAAGGTGCGAGGACGCGCCTTCAAAAAGGGGGGGGTACTGTCAGTGTTCGTCCGCGTCATCCTTTGTTTATGTCATGTGCTTTCTTTGTCCTTCTCCCGCCACTGTCATTGTTAATCTGTTCCACCTGCGTTCATCCCTTCTGTGTCATCTGTGTAATCACTCTACCCTCCATATATACCCTTTCGTCTGTGTCCATTGTTGTCCGGTATTTTGGTTCGTGTGGGTCTCGTCCTGTCTTCCTGTATCTCTTCCCCGTAAGTGTCAATAAACCCGTTTTGTAATGTTTCTCCGTCTCCCTCTCGTCTTGTTATCATCCGCCCTCCGGGCGTTACAATATGTATATCTGTTGCTCTGATTAACAGAACATTATTTTACCCAAATTTTGACATTTTAATTTCACAAATCGTATTTAAAACATTAAAGCAGATACCTGCATTTAATATGCTTTGAAACTAAAAATAACTTTTGCAAATTTAATTTGATGGAGATCTTTAATGCATATAATATATTATGGAAAAAAAAATATCTTCACCACCGAAATTTTCATCACTTTTTCCATGACAGATGTCGAAACTAACTGATATTTCCAGGTTTTTCATAACACCCAGTGACAAGACAGTCAGTACACCTTGGATATAATACAAGAGGATCTAATACAAGCTAAGCATTCTGTTAATTGGCACAGCTGTCAAACTGTAGGCTTAATATCCAGCATCAAATCTGTCACTCTTAACCAATTAAACCCCATCATTCTGTGACAATACTACAAACAACACTGAAAAAAAAAAATTATTAATTGGATTTGCGGTGGCGCAGTGAGTAGCAAGTAGCAAGAAGGTCGCTAGTTCGAGCCTCGGCTGGGTCAGTTGGCATTTCTGTGTGGAGTTTGCATGTTTTCCCCGTGTTGGCGTGGGTTTCCTCCGGGTGCTCCGGTTTCCCCCACAAGTCCAAAGACATGCGATATAGGTGAATTGGGAAAGCTAAATTGTCCGTATGTACGTGTGTGAATGAGTGTGTATGGATGTTTCCCAGTGATGGGTTGTGGCTGGAAGGGCATCCGCTGCGTAAAACATATGCTGGATAAGTTGTCGGCTCATTCCGCTGTGGCGACCCCAGATTAATAATGAAAATGAATGAATGAATAGAAAATGAATGAATGAATGAATGAAAAAAATTTAAGGTGAGTGGTTGCAAATAATCTATACAGGCTGAATTTAAACAAACAAATTAGATTTTGTAATGTTCAACTTCATTTGTTTGTTTTAATTCAGCCCATATAAATAGTTTGCAACCACTCACCTTAAAAAAAATTTAGTCAATCCAATGAATCATTATTTTTCAGTGCATATTAGTCTTCTACACAAACAATACGTGTGAGAAGCGTCCAGAGATGTCTATGGTCATGGTCAGCACAGTCATTTCCATCACGAGGGCCTGGTGGGCTGCTCTGTTTTCAGCACAGAATTAAAAGCCAGAATAAACACAACAGCTGCACTATTAAATAAGAAACCTGTTGAAAAAGCCCTCTCAGAGACGGCAGCTGAATTATGCTAATGCTCTCCATGTCACGGTGAACTATTCAGAGCAAAAACCATTTCCATGGACACAGTGTATAAAAGGAAATAAGAGAAGAATCAATGTTGCTGAACAAATAGAGCCATGCTGGGTCTGCCAATGCTGCAAAACTGAAGGAAGGTATATACAGTTGAAGTCAGAACTATTAGCCTTCCTGTTCAATTTTAATTATTTCATATTTTTCCCCAATTTCTTTTTAATGGTGAGACGATTTGTCTAGAACACATTTCTAAATATAATAGCTTTAATAACTCATTTCTATTAACTGATTTCTTTTATCTTTGTCATAATGACAGTTCATAATATTTTACTAGATATTTTTCAAGATACTAGTATTCAGCTTAAAGTGACATTTAAAGGCTTAACTAGATTAATTAGGCAAATTAGAGTAATTAGGCAAATCATTGTATAACAATGGGGGACGCGGTGGCGCAGTGGGTAGCACAATTGCCTCACAGCAAGAAGGTCGCTGGTTCGAGCCTCGGCTGAGTCAGTTGGCATTTCTGTGTGGAGTTTGCATTTTCTCCCCTTTGTTGGCGTGGGTTTCCTCCGGGTGCTACAGTTTCCCCCACAAGTCCAAAAACATGCGCTATAGGTGAATTGGGTAAGCTAAATTGTCCGTAGTGTATGTGTGTGAATGAGTGTGTAAGGATGTTTCCCAGTGATGGGTTGCAGCTGGAAGGGCATCCTTAAGTGGATAAGTGGGCAGTTCATTCCGCTGAGGCAACCCCAGATTAATAAAGGGACTAAGCCGAAAAGAAAATGAATGAATGAATAGTTAGTAAAATTACATTTTGTGTGTGAACTATTCCTTTAAACAAATCTGATGCTATGTCCATCAGTAACGTGAGATTTTGATTTATGAAGTTATTGTGATACTATGCCAATAATAAATCCTTCTGAACTTCCTTGACAATCTGGTGTGACAGGACTGCCTTTAGGAGCCATATATCAGTGACGGGGTCCCACATCTAATATTTCTGAATAGTTTGTGTCAAAGTTTGCACTGATTCATACACACACATTTCAGAGACCATATTGGCCATCATTGGGATGCTGAAAGCCGGTTCCAATAAGGTCCATGTCTGAAGCATCAGACAGTCGCAGGAGCCCAGAGACTCTCTGTGTTTATGATGCCATTACTCACTGCTTTGACGAATGCAGATTCAAAACGCAACAATAGAGCACATATGAGGACACAACGAAATGCATGATGGGAGAAAAGTGCTGGTAGGATGAGGAAAAACACAAGTGGCTTAGAATTCATCCAAAATGAAAATTATGTAATTATTTACTCATTTTCAGTTGAGTTTAGAATTATTAGCCCTCCTTAATTATTAGCCCGCTGTATATTTTTGTCCACAATTTCTGTTTAGAAAGACTTTTTCAATGTATTTCTAAGTTTTAATAACTCATTTCTATTAACTGATTTCTTTTATCTTTGCCAAGATAACAGTATTTAATATTTCAATAGATATTTTTCAAGATACTAGTATTCAGCTTAGAGTGCAGTTTAAAGGCTTCACTGGGTTAATTAGGCAAGTTAGGGTAATTAGGCAAATCATTGTGTAACGATGGTTTGTTCTGTAGATAATTGAAAGAAATATAGCTTAAAGTGGCCTAATAATATTGACCTTAAAATGTTTTTTAAAAAATGTAAAACTGCTTTTATTCTAGCCGAAATAAACAAATTAGAACTTCCTCCTGAAGAAAAAATATTACAAGAAATACTGTGAAAAATTCCTTGATCTGTTACACATCATTCAGGAAATATCTGAAAAAGAAAAGAATATATTTTCAACTGTATATTATCTTTTACAAACATTACCCATGCTAGTCTTTTAAAGTGTTTTCAGTATAATGAAAATGAATCAGAATTAAAAGTGTCAAGCTTGAAGTGTGTCAAATAAAAGGATGATTAAAGGTAGTCCAGAAAATAAAAATGCAATTATGAATTAGTTGAAAATGTAAACGTAGATTATTTTAAAGTTGTAGACTCACACTTGACTCTGTAGGGGAAAGTTGATTATGATTACAAAAAACTGTAATCTCAAAACAAAAGTCCTGTTTGAAATAACTTTAAGATAAATTTTTTTTTTTGAACTATACAAAATTGCATTTAAATATATTATTTAAACTCACAGAAATAATGGTCACAGGTCAGAAAAAAGTCAGATTTGTGAAAAAGTCTTAAGCATTATAAGATGAAAACTGATATCTGAAGACAGAATTATGAGATGAAAACTGAGAGGGAAAAAATAGAATAATGAGATGAATTATGACTCAGAATTGCAAAAAAGTCAGAATTGTGAGATAAAAAGTTACAATTATAAAAGTAAAAAAAAAAAAAACCTAATAGTTTTAAAACTATTTTGAGAAACAAAGACACAAAAGGAAAAATCTAATTCAGATTTGTGAAATGTAAAAAAAAAAAAAAAGACTGTTGTGGTGGAAACAGGCTTTCACAGATGTCCAACTAAATAGTTTAAGGTTTAAGTCACACCTTTTAAAAAACCTGTATACAATTCAGCTCATTAAAACTGATCATGTGATTTGTTAGCTTACTGAAGTGGAAAAACATTAGATTGTTATTAAGTAAATGACGATTTGAACCGTTTCTAACATCTACATGTTTGGGGGTTAAAATGACATTACAGCGGCAGAATAATAATTATAAAAATAATACATTTTATGTTTAGCTGAGGGTGTCACGGTGGCACAGTGGGTAGCCCAATCGCCTAACAGCAAGAAGATCACTGGTTCGAGCCCTGACTGGGTCAGTTGGCATTTCTGTGTGGAGTTTGCATGTTCTTCCTGTGTTCGTGTGGGTTTCCTCCGGGTACTCCGATTTTCCCCACAAGTCCAAAGACATGCTCTAATAGGTGAATTGAATAAACTAAATTGGGCAGCTGGAAGGGCATCCGCTGTGGCGACCCCTGATTAATAAGTTGTATAAGTATAAGAGTATAAGTTGAAAAAAAATGAATGAATGAATGAATAAATGAATGAATGTTTAGCTGAAGCACTCTTTTAAGACTCTTAGAGTTGAGGCAGATATTAGATGAAATTGCTGCGCTTCTGCTTATCCCTGATGGTGATCTGAGATGAGAAGGTGTGAGAATGAGAAGCAGATTTCAGGAATCTAATATTAACTTGTCAAGCAGATGCAATAAAATAGAAAAACCCAGGGATAATAGATTTGTGTCCGGCCATCCTTTTTGGAGAGGCTGAGCTCAATAAGAGGCTCTGGAGAGCTAAAATGAGATATGAGTATATAGTGGTATAAGCTCAGTTTCAAACCCTTGAAAATGTCATTTCAACACAAAGACTGTTCTAAAAAAGCAGATTTCTAATTTGCAGACAATTCTAAAGTGGAAAAGGGCTTTCTGAAGGACATCATTTGTTTTAATGATAGCTATCCCATCAGAATATAAGAAATATGTTGGTTAAGGTACATAACCACATTCATTCATTCATTTATCCAGCATATGTTTTATACAGCAGATGCCCTTCCAGCTGCAACCCAGTACTGGGAAACACTCATACACAGTTATTAACAAACATACACTACAGCCAATTTAGTTTATTCAATTCACCTATAGCGCATGTCTTTGGACTGTGGGGGAAACCAGAGCACCCGGAGGAAACCCACGCAAACACAGGGAGAACATGCAAACTCCACACAGAAATGCCAACTGGCCTAGCTGGGACTCGAACCAGCGACCTTCTTACTGTGAGGCGACAGTGCTAACCACTGAGCCAATGTGTCACCCCACATACCCATATAATTTATAAAAGTATTCATCAACAAACATGTATGTTTTTTTTCCAGTCTGGACTATAAAGTGCATTTATTCCATATTAAACAGTAAATTAAATAAAATACAATTCATAATCATAAATACAAAATCATTTTTGCAATTATTTTAAAAATATAATCATGAGGGAAGAAGTCAGAATTGTAAAGCAAAATGTATATATATATATATATATATATATATATATATATAGTTTTGTTTTTATTGCAGCAAATTACATTTTATTAGAACCTAGAAATCTTAGAACTGCCCCTGATTAAAATATCTCACAATTATATGAAATAAAATCAGAATTTGGTAACACAATTTTGGTAACACTTTAGTTTAGGTCACAGTTCATGCCATTAACTACTGGCTTATTACCTGCCTATTATTAAGATATTACTGTTCATTAGCTATAAAGTAGGCGGCATGGTGGCTCAGTGGTTAACACTGTCGCCTCACAGCAAGATGGCAACTGGTTCGAGTCTCGGCTGTTCCAGTTGGCATTTCTTTGTGGAATTTGCATGTTCTCCCTGCGTTCGTGTGGGTTTCCACTGGGTGCTTCGGTTCCCCCCACACTCCAATGACATGCGCTATAGGTGAACTGAATAAACTAAATTGCCCATAGTGTGTGTGTGTGTGTGTGTGTGTGTGTGTGTGTGTGTGTGTGTGTGTGTGTGTGTGTGTGTGTGTGTGTGTGTGAATGAGTGTGTATGGGTGTTTCCCAGTACTGGGTTGCGACTGGAAGGGCATTCGCTGTGTAAAACATATGTTGAAATAGTTGGCGGTTCATTCCGCTGTGGCGACCTCTGAAATAGAGACTAAGCCGAAGGAAAATAAATGAATGAGTTATAAAGTATGATCTTATTCTGCATCCCTAATCCTACCCAAAACCAAAACCCAACTTCTACCTTACTAACTTTTAATAAAAAGCTAATTAGCAGTTTATTAAGCCAGTAGTTAATAGCATGAAATGTAACCTAAACTAAAGTGTTACCAAAATTGCTTTTATAGGCAAATTCTATTTCTTATAACTGTGATATATTTTAATCAGGGATAGTTCTAGGATTTCTAGGTTGTAACAAAATGTAATTTGCTGAAATTTATGTTTTAAAACAGTATAATACTGCTGCGTTCCCAGGTCTCTCTCTCTCTCTCTCTCTCTCTCTCTCTCTCTCTCTCTCTCTCTCTCTCTCTCCCTCTCTCTCCCTCTCTCTCTCTCCCTCTCTCTCCCTCTCCCTCTCCCTCTCCCTCTCCCTCTGCACAGGCCCCACCCTAGTTACGCAGACGACGTGCCCTGGGATTGGCTGGAGTGACCCAGGGCGTCTTTTAAAAAAAGAGAAACAGGCGTGGAGCGAGAGAGCGAGTTGGTTGGCGTGTGTTTTGACGTTTGGTGTAGTAGAAAAAAATATATAGTTGCAAGTGTTTTTTTTATTGTGTATTCCCGTTTTGGTGTGTGTGTTCAAATTTTGACTTTTGTTTGTTGTTTATCCATCCGTGTTCCTACGCTCTAGACCAGGGTAGTAACAAAGTGGGTGCTCGTCCTTTGTTTATGTACATCAAAAACGTATATCTTGAACCCTTCTTGTGGAAGCGCAGTGAGCGTTTGTTAATATTGTGAATTGTGACCTAAACTAAAGTGTTACTTCAATTTTTTAAGCCAATGATGCAAATGCAAACAGCTATGTGTTTACGAAAAATTCCTCAGAGTATGGAGAATGTCCAAACGGAGGCCCCGCTCCTGTGTTTCTGCTGTCACTGAAGCAGATGCCCGTGTAGGCAGCAGGCAGAGAGGCGGCTCATTAGGTCTTGGAAAAGAAACTAGAAAGCGAGGTGTAAATAAGTCCTTCACTGTTTACCATCACAGACGCTGGTGACTCCCTCAGAAGAGCGGCATCATGGGAGATCCATGTGTAGGCAGCACTGACTGGAGTCCAGCATGGAGAATATGGGCTCACAGAGCAAAAATGAGTCACTTCACTCACATCACATACACCTCTGTCCGCTCACACACTCCTGCTCCTCTTTACACCATACACTCACTTTCACTCTTCCATTTGCATTGTTCTCAAGCACACATATAGGCTCTTTTTCAGCCATCTAAGACTGTCTGGCAGAGATGTGACTGGTTGGTAATTTCAAAGGGTCATTTCGTTCTTTCTTAGCGTTAGTCACACTATTTCTGCCATATAATGGAAAAAGTTTTTTGTGACTTCATGACCAAAGGTAGTTCTTTCCGCTGTTGTTAGAAGTTATGTATGACTGGGCCAGACTAAATTTACGGACATTTTATTGCTATTTCTGTGCAGAATTTAGTTTTAAAAAATCTACAGATTTACACTCCAAGAAATATTTTTGCTGCTTGTTCAAACTACTTATTTATTATGAGCTGAAAGAACACAGCTCTTGAGGTTTTTTTAGAGACAACTTAATTGTTTTATGTTCAATCAACTTAAAATTGTAAAAACCATTCAGTTGACTTATTCGATTTGAGTTGAGTTGAGTTGAGATGAAAGGATTGTGTGGAACCCAGCATTTTTTACAGTGTATGTAGAATAATTTGGGGAGAAAAAACTTAAAATATGAAATAAGAAATAAAAAAAATAATACATTTATTTAAGTTTTACAATGCGAATATTAGATCCCTTTGTTAAATATATCTATTAAACATAATATATCACACATAATATATCCATTAAAAAACTGAAAATATTACTTTATTTTAAATAAATCATATAAGGATTTGCATATTAGTTAATATTACTGAAATTAATATAAAAACTGAATAAATATATATTTACACACATTTATATAAGTAAATAAAAAGATTTAATGGTTGGCCAAAAAAATGTGCGTATTTCTGCATGCACATACTCCATCTGGGCCTAGGAGTATATATAAGTCACAATGTTGATTTCTTTTTATATGACATTATATTCGTTCATTCACCTTCCTTTATCAGGGGTCGCCACAGCAGAATGAACCGCCAACTATTCCAGCATATGTTTTTCGCAGTGGATGCCCATCCAGCTGCAACCCAGTACTGGGAAACTCTCACACTCTCACTTACACACACACCAATTTAGTACATCCAATCCACCTATATGAATGAATGAATGAATGAATATTGTTACTATTATTTTTGGTCATTTAACTAGGAAAATTATTTATCTTTTTTCCCATTTATCTTTTTAAATTAATTTATTGTTAGTCTTAAATTCCATTTATTTTAATCATTATTTAAAATAAAAGTTCTGGGGGTTTTTTTTTGTTTTTTTTTTACAAATATCTGAATAGCTGTTTGATTTTCTCCACAGTAGCCACATGTGAATTTGGAGGTGGTTATAATAAAACACCACTCATTTTGAGACTCAAGCTTGATTGACCTATTGACTCATCATGATTAGAATTGGATATGAGCCGCTCATAGCAAATGATTCACTGTGTATGAGTGCATGAAAGTATATAACAAAATCTTTCGCAATACTTCCTCCACACTTATCAGGATTCACAAAATCCCACATTCCCACTCCATAAATATCTTGGTTTTATTCACAGCAGTTTCATTGAAGAACTGTGTCTGGTTCCTTAGGAAACCATTCAGTGAAGAACATTTTAGGAATCTATAGAAACCTTTTATCACTATAAAAATCTTTTTGTGTGATCAACAAGTTCCAAGAATGAATAAAATGATCTTTAATGGAACCACCGATGCATAAACAACCTTTATGCATAACCCTTCCTATAATTTGTTTTGATTATTTCTTCTTACCGTTTTTCTTTCTGACTTAGAGTGACCTTTCAGTGAAGTTAGACTCACTTAAGGCTTTTTTTGCACAGTGTGATATTGCTCTGTCTCTCAGATAGACTCTCACACCAGCACCTCAACAGTAAAAAGCTTTACTGCTTTTGGGGTAGCTAATGGGTCTCTCAGTTGTACCATATTCCTGTGAAACTAAAATACCCAGCCTCTGAGGAACGGTCAATGTG
This sequence comes from Danio choprae, assembly GCA_903798125.1. Lineage (NCBI taxonomy): Eukaryota > Metazoa > Chordata > Actinopteri > Cypriniformes > Danionidae > Danio > Danio choprae. The sequence continues at coordinate 899,387 of CAIGQW010052810.1, forward strand.
GTCCTTTTTTCAACCTGGTATAAATAGACTCTTTTCATCAATCTGTTCACTACAATAAAACCCAATACTACTCAAAACAATTGTGCACACCAATTACCTCAAACATTTACATGAACTCTCGACATTATTAAAGCTAAGATTAAGCTAGTAGAAAAGCATTTTTTTTTAAACAAAGAAAAAAATAACTCTAAGCTTAAAGATTTAATTGCTAATTATCAGCGGACTATGTGCTAATGTGCTAATTTTACTTGACATTTATGTTTCTAGCCTAACCTCAAGATTTACTGTTCACCATAATGGTAACCATACAAAACCTCACCAGAACATACAACACAAACCGGTAAATACCAATATAACTGAAAATTAAGCAATAATGCACCTCTCACTTCATTAAACACACAAAATAACACTTGTTTCAGTGTTGTTGTTTTTCTCCTTATACAGTCAGACACAGAAAATGCTGGGAAATAGAAATCTTCCACAACTCCATCAGTTTAAGCTTAATAAAAATCAGATTTTGTGTTCATAGAACATCTATTATGATCTTTCATTTATTTGAGTCAATTAAACTAATTTCATTTAATTCATTTAAATTAGTTTGGTTCAGAAGCATAAATGTTTATTTGGTCATACATATTCAAACAGTATAAAAAGACCACCTATCTGTTTTTCAGGGTTGGGTGTAACGCGTTCCACAGTAACGCGTAACTGTATTCTAATTACATTTTTGGGGAATGCAGTAACGTAACAAATTACATTTTAAATTGGTGTAAGTTGATTACAGTTACTAAGTCAATGCAATTGCGTTACTTACAAATATAGTTTTAGAAGAAAAAATGCTTCTTTTAAATCACGTTTTCCGCTGCAACGTCAGTTAATGAGCATGCGCTTTTAAACTGCTGGAGAACGCAAGCTGAAATGGTAGCTGTCGAGAGCGGTTGCTTCTTCAAGTGGAAATACAGACATTACTTTAATTTCATTGAGCATAAAATCTAAAGTATTGCTGTGAAATGCAGTCTATGTCCAGTCTCTAAAGAACTTTCATCTGTTTTTAACTCGACCAGCAACTTGTTCAAGAACTTGAATAGAAAGTATTTTATACGACAATACTCGCTGCCAAGGAGGACACTGGTGCCCAAAAACATATCGCGTTTTTTTGCGCTCGCATTTTCCAGGCACACCCAGTTAAAAACCATCCGATCAGCTTCATACTTTGTATGTAATATACACATTTCGGTAGACTTTCGGTAGACAAACATCCAAAAACTGCAGTGCCTTTCATACTATAGATGTCAATGTTTACAGGTATCCAGTTTTCTTCTAAATGTCTTCTAAATGTCTTAGATGTTGTCTAAAAGACAAACAGGTTTGGAACAAGCGAATAATGAGAGAATTTTAAGTATTGGACGAACACTTTAAGTCTTTTGAATAAGCTGTTGTGATCAACCCATTGCAATGTTTTTCAGAGAATATTAAATTACTGAAAGAGCTGTAGTTTATTTTGAATTTTTCATAGGTTTTATATGTTTTAAAGTAAAGTAATTAGTAATCTGATTACTTTTTTCATGAACTAATTAGCAATGCAATCAAATTATAATTTTCCAGTAGTAGTCAGTAATTTGTAATCTATTACTTTTTTAAAGTAACTTGCCCAACACTGCTGTTTTTACCAAACGTTTTTTTATGGGACATGTTGTAAAAAACCTTTTTGAGGCTTTAATAGCTTCTTATAGGACATTCACTGTGGCAATATAATATTTTAACAAACAACAATCACACAAGTTTTAATATCTAAGGCTGTTTTTTTAACATAATGATCAGAAGAGTGTAAATGTTGGTGTTGAGCAGGAGAGCAGGTTTACACACATATCTATCTCTCTGATGCTCTGTGCCATTATGGAAACAACCCTTAATATACTCAAAGCAAATGACTTCCCATTTCACTGGATTGAAAAACGCTGTAGTTTGCCAAATTCTGGAGAAATGAAAGAGCACGCAAAAAAGGATGCACCGAATTTCCTGTCCGTGTGATTTTGCGATGATTCATGACAAATGAGTTGCTAATATAAAATCACAGAGCGTGTTTATATTTTAGTAAGTAATAGAAGTCCTGCTTTTCTACTGAAAGACTTGTCTTATTCCAAAAATTGATGAATTTGGCAAACATATTAGAATTTTATCATTTAGATTTTAGCATTTGTTTGCAGAAAATGATAAGTCAATAATCTTATATTAATATCTAAAAATGAAATACTTCATATATTTGCATATATATATCTGCAAATATATGCTCTAGATGATAATATTCTTATTATAATTGTTTATTTTTTCAGAAATATTATCGTAGTTTATAAAATAAGCACAAATGAATATTGTACTTGGCAAATAGAACTGATAATAACTTTGAAGTGGTTTTTAACTTTTTTTATTTGTATTATAAAATAAAATGTAATAAGCAATAAAATCATTCAACAGTTATGCAACACCGCCTGCAATTGCTGTATTCTGCAAGTTTGATACTGCTTTCCAATAGTTATTCCATTCAATGGTAATTACAGTACATACAATGTAATAACTATTCCATGTGGAGATAGAAAAGTGAGGCAAATGTGAGCTCGGAAAGATCCCCTAACTCTTATTATTCCCCTTGTCAGGAAAGAGAGAGAGAGAGATAGAGGTCTAGCCCACCCTCATAAAACTGAAAGTCAAGAGAAAAAGGAGGTAGGACTTGCTTAGTAATTTATAGGGGTTTGGCCTAAAGCTTAAGATTGGATAATAGAATGATTGCCAATAATGAATTAGCCTTGTCAAAAACATCTGCACATCCTCCACCTGAAATTTGTTTATAAAACATCACGTGTTCATTTTAGCTGGAAAGTGCAGTCAAATGTATATTGGAGTACATTTTTTGTGGTTTCACAAAAATCAAAGTTGCTCATATTTTTTTCCAGCCAATCTCTCCTGCATCCAGCACTACAGTAGTTACAAGAACTGATCGTTTGCTTTCCATCTAATCTACAGCAGTATAAGAGATGATCAGTGAGTTTTGCTTTGCCTGTGACTGGTCATGATGTTTTGGCTCACTGATGTACAAAATCAAACGACACTATGTGATGGAGACAATCAAATGTAATTGTATTGTAATTACTCAAGTACTATTACAGTTCTGGTGCTGAAGTCATAAAGGCTGCAGGGAATAGAGGTTGACAAGACAGAAAGTGTGAGATAAACTACACTGAGTTAAAAGGCGCACAGTACAAGTAAAGAAAACCTTCAAATAGACAACACAAGTATAGAAACTTATTATCTGTCATTACATCCAATGTCCATCATCCATCATCATCTAAAGTATTGTTCACTCAGTCCCTGTTAATGCTCTTGTTTATGCACTGATTGATTTATTAATTATTTATGAATAAGAAAGAAAAATCACAAATGTAAAGATCTTCAATATTTTAGCTCTTCCTAAAAACATGATCAATTGGAAATTTTCTCAAAACATTCCAACCTTTAGAGTTTCAGCATTTCTGATCAGGGAAAGACTAATCTGAACATGAAAATATTCAGTAGATATTTCTTAAACCCTTCCAAATTATTCCATATGTTTTTACAGCAATATTACCCACACAATATATTGGCGACCATAGTATTGCCCATTAAATGCTTATTTTCAATGTTATAGTTAAAGGCCCAACAAGAAAATCAATTTTTATTATTATTAATCAGCTTTCTTCAAAATGTCTTTTTTGTGTTCAACAGAATAAAGAAAGTCATTGGTTTGAAGCCACTTCGGGGGTGCATAAATAGTGAGTAAATTTTCCATTTTAACTTTCCCTTTAAGCTTGTGTAGAATGTTTACACAGTGACGGGTCTTAAAACTACATACTGTATTACAAACTTTCATTCAATTATGGTTACATTTTGCTAATAATCCACAAATGATTTGCATTCCAAAAAATGTCTTCAACAGTAATCCGCACTTAACATCGTTAAACAATGTATTCCTCAGCCCTGATTTTTATTCCTCTAAAAGATTAGTAATAATGTCAGCAAGTTGGTGTACATGAAATGCATGCGAGGTCTTAAAGGGATAGTTCACCCAAAAATAAAAATTTACCCATCCCCAGGTGGTTCCCAGTCTTTATGAGTTTCAAATTATCTCAAGTATTTTTGAAACTGGTAGCCATTGACATCCATATTAGTGATGAAAATAGTAAATATTCCACAGTAAAGATGGAGGTCAATGGCTACCGGTTTCCAACATTTTTCAAAATAGCTTTTGTGTTCAACAGAGGAAAAAACCCGGTCCCACTTTATATTAAGCGGCCTTAACTACTATGTACTTGCATCAAAAAATAAATACAATGTACTTACTGTGTTTGTAATGTATTGCAGAACAACTGAAGTGGGATACAGGTAGGGTTAGGGACAGGTTTGGTGGTATGGGTAGGTTTGAATGTGGGTTAATTGTAAGGGATGGTCAACATAAAGATGTCATTACAGAAATTAATAAAAAATGTTACATGCGTGTATTTAGTCAACCATACTATGTAAAAACATGTATTTACACAATTGTAACAAATGATTAATTTCAGTGCAAGTAAATATTAGTTAAGGCCACTTGATATAAAATGGGACCAAAAACTCAAACAGGTTTGGAAGAAGTGGAGGAAGAGTAAATTATGTTGTTGTTTTTTTTTTGTTTTTTGAGAAAGAGCTATCCCTTTAAGTCTTTTAACCAAATGAATAATCAACTAATTGTAAAGTACTGAAATCTATTCAGTAAATTAAAGACAAGCTCTGCTAAATAAACTGAATGCCTGTCTAAACAGGCTTTTGTTCATCTTTTGAAGACCATTAGGGGTTTTCGTCTCTAAGTTTTGACAGATGGCATGAAGGAAACTAAGAAAATCCAGAAAATCCATGGCATCTAATCCCTTCAGTTCTTTTCTTTTTTATTATTATGTCAAAAACAAAATAAACCCAGAATCAAATCAGTGTCTCTCAAGCAGTTATGGTTTCTCTCAGAGTTTTTCCTCTTCATTTTCACCTAGGGATTGTTTCAGCAGCTTTAACACTTATTTCACACAAATCACACCGATGAGCAACAAACATGCATAAACACACAGAGGGTGCCAACACAAACAAATAAATACACACATTCATTTTCTCTACACAAATTTTGTCAGACTCCCCAGAAAAACAAAAGCAATTTTTACAAAACGTAACTGTACTTATTTATGCTTGCAATTTATTGATTATAGTAAATGCAGATGTACTCCTCTACAAAATCACCCCAATCATCCAAACATAGGAAATCTGGGGAAACTGCCATCTGTTTAAATATTGCAGTAAATATAATAGAAAAACTAAATATTGCAATCTATTTTTTTCCACAGTAATAAAAAGCAACAGAGCAGGCGAAGTCCACAATGCAACCTGATAGTATTACTAAAGATATAAAGAGGACATGACTGAAGGACATCGAACAACAGGTGGACGTTTCCAGTCTCACCGTCATCATATGGGGACGCTATTATTAGTGTTGCAACCTAAAACACAATTTCTGACAGCACCAGCAACTTTTACTTCAACACAACAAATGATTGGTCTCACATTGCATGAACATGACGACAGCTCAGCCTCCGATTCAGCGTCCAAAACATCCATGATCCAGAGACACTGTTTATCACCACGGCAACAACACTGGATTTATAAAACATGCAGTCGTGCACGTGATTTTACACAGATGGTTCCAGAAAACCTCATGCATCACTTAAAGTCATCAAATGGAAAGTCAAAATGGCTTTAATATTTACACGTATGTTACTCTGGAATACAAAACATTCTTTTGCAATAGCCAAAAATACATTGTACAGGTCAAAATTATCATTTGAATATTAAGTAAAGATCATGCTTCAATAGGGCTGGGCCGATAAACAATATCATATCGAATCGCGCTAAAATGTATGTTAATAACGATGATAAGCTATGGACATTTTTACTCAATAAAATTTTACTCTAAGAGCCAATCACACAGCAGACATATGCAACAATAGGAATCTGTGTTGATATTAGAGATATGCTACGTCACCCAGTATTGTTTAGCGAGCTTGATTCACTTTCCTGTGCACAAGTATTTGCTGTTAAACTGCTGCTTATTTTAATGTTGACTGTATTTACCATTTTTAATTAAGTAAAAAAAAAAATTTATATTTATGTAATTGTTTATTTTTAAAAAACGCAATAAGTATATTTTTGTTTGTGTACTGTATATATGCTGTCACTTACAGCTCTTCAGAGTATTATATTTTATATTGAATATCATAAGTATATTACAGAAAATTGGAATCTCCAAAAAAATCAGAGTAATGTGTAAACTGTTTTTGTTAATAACCAATACTTCAAAATGTTATTTAATGAAGCGTCTAATCTTTGTTGGGATACTCTTTTAAAGCTGGAAGCACTAACAACTTATATCAAAAAATATATCGTTATCGTTCAATATGGAAAAGAATTATCGAGATTGAATTTTTGCCATACCGCCCAGCCCTATGCTCCATGCAGTAATTTGATATACTTCCTACAATAAATATATCAAAACTTAATTTTCGATAAGTAATATGCATTGCTGACAATTTAATTTGGACAACTTTAAAGGTGATTATCTCAATATTTCGATTTTTTGAAACCCTGAGACTCAAAATATTAACAAATACTAACAAACCATTTATCAATGGAAATCTAAACAAGATTCAGCTTCAGATGATGTATAAATCTCAATTTCACAACATTTAACCTGATGTTTTGTGGCCCATGGTCATGCTATACTGCAAGTTTCATGCCTTAAAGCTAGATACGTTTAAAATGATGAATAATTGTTTTCTAAAAAGTCAGGATTTGAAATTGTCTAATTCATGACATCACAATTTTACCCTATAGACAGCATAATGTACATATTTAAGTAAAGAAATACTTTTACCAAGTATCATATGTTGTTCTGTCACCTATTTTACACAAACTGTGGCACCAAAGCCTGTGCATATCCTTCTGGAAGACCAAATTACGGAATTCATTTTGACTTGGAAGAGCGATTGAAAAACATTTTTCACATTTGAAGGGTTTTCTTTGATTAGTATGTCGATATCAGTTTTTGAAAAGAACTTATTTAAAAAATTGAACACTTTTACCACTGTTAAAGGGTTAGTTCACCCCAAAATGAAAATTCTGTCATCATTTACGTGTCATTCCATTCCAAAGGCATAAGCAATTGGTTCATCTTCAGAACACAAATTATGGCATTTTTAATCAAATCTGTACTAACTCTGAAAACTCTATTAGCCCAAAATTCAAATGCTTTAAAACGTTGATAAAAAGATTAAAAACTACAGTCGTCACATGACCATTTTTGTATGACATCACATATACATTTAACAGTTTATCAGAGAACATTGTTTACAGCATCTTATTTTGGCAGGAAGCTTACGCATGCTAGATATGTAACAACCAATGAGGTTCATTTGTGCATATCACATGGAAAATTTGAGCCTCTACAATAACCAATGAGGCTTTTCCAAAGGAATTATGTATTGTAGAGCTTCTGTTTATGTTCACTGATCAATGTGCCTATAATTAAATCTGTTCATCATATAAAACGAAGGCCTCACTTAAAGATTTGGATTAAACCACTTTATTATGTGTATTTGCTTTAAATCTGACCTTTTAAATTACATTCGACCTTAATTAGTGTTCTAAAGACGAATTAGAGTCTTATGTTATGGGTTTCTGATGATATGAGTGTAACGCCGTATTGGCGGATGGTGACAGAACGAGACGGAGAAGGAGAAACATTACAAAACGGATTTATTGAACACTTACGGGGAACAGATACTGGATGCGGGAAGACAGGACGAGACAACCAAACGAAGCAGACGACCCAAACGATTCAAAATACCGGACCACAATGGACACAGACGAAAGGGTATAAATGGATGACAGATTGATTACACTGATGACACAGAAGGGATGAACACAGGTGGAACAGATTAACAATGACGGTGGCGGGAGAAAGACAAAGGGCACGTGACAACAACAAACGATGACGCGGACGAACACTGACAATGAGGGTGAGTAAATGACACAAATTTCTTTTTTGGTCAAACAAATCCTCTAAAAATCCATCAGTGCACATATTTGCAATGTTTTGTTAAGTTGAATATTACCATACTGTGTAAATAAACATACATGTATACCATTTCTGAAAGAAGTAATGTCCCCTTACCTCACGACAATTTCTTAACTTTTCTGAAGTCAATATAAACATGGCAGCTTTTTTTTTACAATTAATTAATCAATGTCAAATCCAGAGAACCGATAACAATGTTGAAGTGGATTAAAAAATAAGTAGTATTTTATTTTTAGGAATAGTTCACCAAACAATGAAAATGCTGTCATCATTTACTCTCCCTTTATTTGTTTCAGACTTGTTTGAGTTTTTTTATTATGAATATTATGAATATAAATGAAAACCTAAAACAATTGGCTTACATAGTATTTGGTTTTCCTACTATGGAAGTCAATGGTTACAGGTTTTTCAGCTTTCTTCAAAATATATTATTTTCAGTTCAACAGAAGAAAGAAACTCATTAAGGTTTTGAACCACTTGAGGGTGCCTAAACAGTGAGTAGATTTTCATTTTTGGGTGAACTATCCCTTTAAACTATTTGGGTGAAAGAAACTTTGCTAACTTCATAAGCACGCATTGTGAAACAAAGCACAAACATCTAAAAGTGAGCTCATCTCTCAACAAATCCCAGATTTCTACTACACACATTACTCCCAAAACACATGCACGTAAAACACCAAACCCACCTGCTGGAGCAGCCGGGCGAACCGTAGGACACAGAAACGCCTGAAAGCTGGACGCGCAGAGTTCACTCACCGTCCCCATCGCTATACGATCCCTGATTCACTTTAAACCCTACAGTTCGAATGTGAGAAGTAAGTCCCTTTAAGCAGCAAGAGAGAAAAGACCAGCTACTTCCTCTTCAGTCTGAAAGCAGAACTTGTTCAATTGTTTATACTCTCGCCTCAATCATTCATTTCTATAGTATCCGACAGCAAATCTAGAGCAAAAGAGCTCAGATGCACAGCACTGCTTTCTTCACCAATGAGCGCCGCTCTCACAATCTCTCTGACTTCACTCCTTGTATTCTCTCTCCTCCCTCCCTCTCTCTCTCTCTCTCTCTCTCTCTCAATCTCACTCTCTTTCTCTCTACGTTCAGTTCAATTCAAACTTGCATTATTGGCATGACAAATGTTACATATGTATTGCCAAAGCATTTGTGAAGTTTACATTAAATAGAACATATGAACACAAATGACATAGTAGTAGTGATAAAAAAACAACAATAATTAACAGTATATTTAGCAATCAACATTTTGGATGAAACAGTAATAATAATAAATGGTATATTTTACTATTACATTTTAGAATTCATTTACATCAATGTCCCTGTAACCACCTTAATAGTGTATAACTCAATAAAACATTTGTTTTAATTGAGTTGTATTTAATGAGTTGAGTTGTATTCTAATAAAAAATAAATAAAACAGCTTCTCAGCTTCTCCTCCGTCAAATGATGTCACTTCTGAGTCATAACCTTAAACGTGTATTGCATGCATTTTATGTTAAGTTTAATGCAAATGTGACAGGACTGACAGAGACATGGGGACATTTATTTGTATTATATATTTGTGGTATTTGTTTGTAGAGTGTATTGATAATTTCATGTTTTTAATCGGGCCTCACGGTGGCGCAGTGGGTAGCACAATCGCCTCACAGCAAAAAGGTCGCTGGTTCAAGCCTTGGCTGGGTCAGTGGGCATTTCTGTGTGGAGTTTGCATGTTCTCCCCGTGTTGGCATGGGTTTCCTCCGGGTGCTCCGGTTTCCCCCACAGTCCAAAGACATGCGCTATAGGTGAATTGGGTAAGCTAAATTGTCAGTAGTGTATGTATGTGTGTGAATGAGTGTGTATGGATGTTTCCAAGTGATGGGTTGCAGCTGGAAGGGCATCCGCTGCTTAAAACATATGCTGGATAAGTTAGCGGTTCATTTTGCTGTGGCGACCCCAGATTAATACAGAGATTAAGCCGAAAAGAAAATGAATGAATGTTTTTCATCAATTGATGTGAATGATAACAACTTAAACGTGCTATTTCTGAAGTGTCTCCTTCTAAATAACAGTTTTTAGCATAACAAAACTGTTAAAGTTATAGTTTCAATTGGGCTGAGGACAAGGACAATGACAGGATTTGTACATTTGTAAAGTGTTTTTCAAAAAAGAAAAGAACCAAATGAATGGCATTCCTTCACAGAACAACTCACAGAAATCAACCATCAGTCCACTTTAGAAATTGTTTGGATGAAATACGTTTTATTCTCTGTATTTTTTATTTCAGGGACAGATAATGTACGTTTCTGGTAGAATGCCCCATATGTGTGTTTGTGTGTAAGCACATAACTGATGTTTTAATTGATCTCCTCTCTCTTTTTGTGACAGGCATCAATGTACGTCTTGAGCCTAAAACATATTGAAGTTTTATTGTTCAATAATTTTTTTAATTGTTTGATTCTCTCTCGCTCTCAATTCAATTCAAAATTGAACGGCATGACTCTAAATATACAATAATGCAAAAGCATGAAATATGTGAAGAAATATACTAACAATGAAAAGATCACAATAAAAGTACATAAACAAGACAACTTAAATAAACAGTGTAACAAAGAAGAACATACTGTTTGTGAAAATGTCATACCAGTGTTTAGCATATAAACACACACACACAGGCAAAGAACCGCTGTGGTAGGCAGTAGGGAGACATACTGAGGTCAGACATAATACACATATACAATATACAGAAGTTTATCTGCAGCCTGTGGCACATCCACACATACTGTATCTCACAGCCAATGCTGCTGTCTGTCCCAGATGATACCTATAATAATTATATTAATTAAAAGAATGAAAAAATAAGTGTACATTATTTATATATGGCAATTTAATTAGTTGATTAACCATTTCTTATGCTGTGTGTTAGAGGTCTGAGCCGCGGGACCGCATATCTGTGATTTCTCCATTCTTATTGAGCACCGGTACAGCCAGTCCTCACGAATGGTACACATGCTAAACGCATGACCAGTGCTTTTTGCACATGCTTTTTTCACACAGTCTGTGCGTGCATCATCTGCATAACGGCCCTCAGAGCAAACTGAAGATGCACTGTCCTTGAAGGACATTCAGCTTGCATTAGAAAATGGTCAGTTTACTGTTAGGAAACCCACATCAGGCAAGTCTGATGTATGAAAGTCTTTTTCATGCGTCATAGAAGCAAATGGAAAAAAAAAGCCTACCCTTTGAGCGATGTGTTAATACCTCAGTACCCTTTTTCGTTTTACCCTTTAGCAGTCACAATACTGGAACCTCAGGTTTAAGGCAGCACTCATGTCTCATCATAAAGGGGCAAAAAAAACTGACATTTAGACTACAATCCTTGCACAACCTACAGTTCTATCTGTTCTTTTGGTATTACCCAATTTAAATGTGAGAATTTGGAAACGAGATCTAAATTTAGCAGGAATGGTCGGGTCAGGTAGAAAATTATTTTAAGCGGGCAGCGTGTGAACAAAGACTGAATATACAGCAGGAGTGGTTGGGTGGGGAATAAAACCTCAAGAGAGCGGGACTATAAAAACTGCGCAGACCTCTAGTGTGTATGGTGTACTCATATTTTGCAGCCAGTTTAGATTAGTCATTTTGTCCAAAGTAAATAGTAAAGTTTTTCTGAATCGTCTAAAGGGGGGAATATTTGTCATTTTGTGGTGTATTTGGGGCAGAAAAGAAGGAAGTGTGCATCATAAGGATTCTCTCTCTCTCAAATTCAAACTCAAAACTTGCTTTATTGGCATGACAAATGTTACAAATGTATTGCCAAAGCATTTATAAGGTTATAAGGTTTTTATACATCAGAAAGAACATATATATAAACATAAACATAGTAAATACAGTAAATAGTAGTACAGAAAAAAATTATAAATCAGAATAAACTGCACATTTAACTATCAACATTTTAGGATAAAACAGTAATAATAAATAATAATCAGTATATTCATTCATTCATTCATTCATTTTCTTTTCGGCTCAGTCCCTTTATTAATCTGGGGTCACCACAGCGGAATGAACCGCCAACTTATCCAGCATATGTTTTACGCAGCGGATTCCCTTCTAGCTGCAACCCATCACTGGGAAACATCCACACAACTCAATCCAAACATCTATACACACTCATACATCACGGACAATTTAGCTTACCCAATTCCCCTATACCACATGTTTTTGGACTGTGGGGAAAACCGGAGCACCCGGAGGAAACCCACGTAAACAAGGGGAGAACATGCAAACTCCACACAGAAATGCCAACTGACCCAGCCGAGGCTCGAACCAGCGACCCTCTCACTGTGAGGCGAATGTGCTACCCACTGCACCACCGTGCTGCCCTAATCAGTATATTTACAATGATTTATTTATAACCATCTAGATGTGTGTGTGTGTGTGTGTGTGTGTGTGTGTGTGTGTGTGTGTGTGTGTGTGTGTGTGTGTTTGTAAGCACATTTCTCTCTCTCTCCCCCTCTCCCCCTCTCTCCCTCTCTCTCTCTCTCTCTCTCTCTCTCTCTCTCTCTCTCTCTCTCTGTGTCTGTCTCTTCGTATTCACCACCATATGGCTTCTGTGTTTCTTTAAATCTGGTGCTGAAATAGTTTTAGTAGAGCCTGATTTACATGGACATACATAGGCACAGGCTCATCAACACCTCCCAAAAACACCTCCCCACTCTCTCCCTCCCACAAGCGCAGAGGGCAGTTTAGTCAGAGCAACGCAAGCATCTCGGGCATCTGAGCCATGTGTGGTTTTGAAGGGCATGTATATGTTTACTCATGAAGAAGCAGAAGATCAAGCAGCCCGTCTATAAATGTGCGCCTGCAGACACGTGTACATTGTTGAGACCCTCTGAAACCCACATGCATTTTAAATCACTGTTTTTGTTTATGTGTTTGTGTGTTTTTTATACCAGTAATTGCCTTCCTGTAGAGTCAAGAGCACTTTAATGCAACCATCATGTTGGTAATGATTTATTTTACAGTGTCCTCATTGTATGTTATATATGTGTGCTATAGGAATAGGAGTAAATTATGTATAATTGCGTGCAATAATCCGAAATCTAAGACTAAGTGGGTCAAAGATGAAACCCATTTTGGGTTTGAATGTGCGGTCTGCTCAATATTTACTGATGCATTGTTAACATCCAAATTCATTTATGTTAATGCACTGTGAGTTAACATGAACTAACAATGAACAACTGTATTTTTATTAACCAACGTTAACTAACATGAACAAA
>CAIGQW010052810.1:913047-927563 GCA_903798125.1 Danio choprae
GAGAGAGAGAGAGAGAGAGAGAGAGAGAGAGAGAGAGAGAGAGAGAGGATTTCTGCAGGATTTAAGACCTTTTCAAGACCATTATGAAAAAATTTCAGACTTATATGGGGTTAAACACTATGCAACACCAACAACAAAAAAAAGAATAGTCCCCTCCCAAAAAAATTTATTTTATTATTTCCTAGCCACATATTTTTAAAAATGTGCCAAAACAAGCAAACTCTGGTTGTATATAGACTTAAAAAAATAGTTAATAAATTTTACTTTTTGTTAAAGGTTTTATTGAGATGTATTGTTGGTGATTGGATGAGTGTTGGCCTGATTAAGACCTGTTTAAAATGATTTAAGACCTACAAGACAATATTTCAGTGAGTTTAAGACTGTTTAAGGCCTAAAATGTACTTTTTGAATTGACATTTTAAGACTTTTTAAAACCCCGCAGACACCCTGGAGAGAGAGACAGAGAGAGAGTATTGTTAAGCTTAATGACATGTTAGTGGGTCTCTTCAGTAAATCGTGGTATAAATGCATGATTGCCATTATCACTAATCAGTAATTAATTGCACAATGATAGTTCAGAAAGGATTCAACTAAACAAAGTGAACCGAAATTGGTAGTGAAATTCATGACATTAAATATTCACACAGAAATCTGCAAGCTAGACGTGATTGCAATTGCTGTGCTTCTAAAAAGCATGCATGACTTAAAGGAAACACATTTTTTTTGTGCAACACTGTTGAATCATAAGACTCCTGAATATCGCTGACTTGTCGCTGGTCATGTGTCATAAAACGGGAACTAAACATTACCCTCAAATAACAATCTCAGCTTGGAGACAGAAATAGAATGGAGACAATACAGTAGCCTGATTACATGCTGTGATCTTTTTTATTCATTGTTAATTTAATGGGACAGTTGCACCAAAAAATGTTGTCATTTTGAGTCATACTGTATATATGAGCACTATGCAAATGCTTTGAAATGCAAAATATTTTTTTGGTGGTTTGCAACCCATAAAACCATCTGGGAACGTCAACAGTGGTATCAGAGGAGAGACGATGGGGACATCCTATTGGAAAGTCCACCCAGTACTTTCCAGCTCACTTTCCTCATTTTATCTTGTGTCACTCTTTTACTGGTATATACACCCTTCCTTTCCTTCTACTCCACCCATGTATCTCTTGCACCATTCACACCACACCTACACTGTAAAAAAAAATGCTTGGTTTCACACAATTCCTTCATGTTGTCCCAAAACAAATCGCTTAAGTTAGCTTATTCGTTGTTACAAATTTAAGTGGATTGAACATAAAACAATAAAGTTGTCCAAAAAGAACCTCGATAAGAATGTTGTTAAAAAGTAAAGCGATAAAAACATAAGAATTGTGTTGTTTCAACTCAATTTGAACAAGCAGCTATAGTCATTTATTGAGTGTATCTACAATACAGTCTTCATCATGTATAAGTTATATCAATTATATTTTTTTCAATCTATATTTTTTTCAATTGTTCTATTTAATCAAATATAACATTGAGACAACATTGGCTCACTCTGAAAACGTAGCCAAAAAATAAAACAAACAAGTAATTAAACGGGGGGAGAATGTGGTAAAATCTGAAAACATGGTAAAAATTAGGGGGCTTTTCTTTTTCTGGATTGCTTTTTAAAACACTGTCGGTAAGGTTTAGGGAGGGGCGTGAATGGGGGGATCAGTCAGTCAGTCAGTCAGTCAGTCGACAGTGGCCTCTGGTGGATTTACGCGAGAAGAGCAGGTGTGAATGGCACTCATGGGAGAAATTAAAGAATCTCAAAAAGCGTACACAGCGGCCTCTGGTGGATTCGCAAAAAACAAAAACAGCAAAAAACTTAGCTCTTGGGACATATTTGGTGCTCTCAAGAAATTTTTACAGGGCTTCTTTTTCAGAATGAGCCTGGGTTGCATTTAGAAATTAACCTAAAAATAGATGTTTATTATTATTATTATTATTATATGTTTCATTATTATGATAAATGTGAATTGATATAAGTTTCGCCAAAAGTAGCTTTAGAAAGAGAATTTATTACACAAACATTTAAGCTACATTGAGCATGGTTTAAAATTTTTGGGTGAACTGTCCCTTTATGTTGTTATTATTATTACACTCAAAACATGTTTTTGCTGCTTGTTCAAACTACCTAAAATAAAGCTGAAACAACACAGTTCTTGAGTTTTTAGGGACAAATTAACAGTTTTATGTCCAATCAACTTAAAATTGTAAAAACCATTAAATTAACTGAATCGATTTGCGTTGAGACCAGATGGAGGGATTGTGTGGAACCCAGCATTTTTTACAGTATAATACTATTTTTATTTATGCATTTTTATTTATATGAAAATGTGCAATTGTTTTGCTATTTTGTCTAAAAAAGAAACCAAAAACTGCCAGTCCTTAAATTGTTTTCCATAACTAATTAGTAAATTAACGTGCCCTAATTTATAGTTGCACTGCTTTTACCTATTTCTGCTCTCTCTGAGATGTATTTCTGAAGCTGTTAGATATGGTGTTTACTGGCTCTTCCTGACACCATCATCCACCAACTGAGCGAGATCAAAAACCTCTATCGTGCTCAAGATTTCGTTCAATTTAAATGATTAATCTGACATTTAGCTGTAGCTATTATCTGCAGTGATTCACAGCACACTTATTACACAGACCTTCTCTTTCGCAGCAGCCTTGAATAACAGTGAGTCTTTCTCAAGGACAATGAAGATCGTTCAGAACGCTACAGTAAACTGTAGATTGTTAACTGATAGACACAGCAGTCATAATAATATGCAGGATTTGGTGTCCTTTTGTGTGTCTAATCATTTAAAATTCGCTATTTAAAAAGGCATATTGAATTAAATTAATATATTTTAGGCTGATTAATTTGAATGATCTAAAACAAAATGATTCTTTAATGTTTGCTCGTGTAACAAAAATGTCTAGTGGTATGGTTTTATGTTTAGTTAACTAAAATAAACTGATTTAATTAAAAACTAGTAATGCTCTGAAAATGATGTTTAGTTAACTAAAATAAACTGATTTAATTAAAAATTAGTAATGCTCTGAAATATTACAGAATTTAAAAAAATCTATTTTATAACGTAAATACTGATAAATATATTTGGTAAATATTATGTTCTGAAATCTTTATAATATACACTGTAGAACATGCTGGGTTACGCACAATGTATTTGTATTAAGGCAACATGAAGGAATTAAGTTAACTTAGTTGTCTCGAAAAAAACCTCAAGAATTGTGTTGTTTCAGCTCATTTTAAATAAGTAGTTTGACCAAAGAGCAAATGTCATTTTTTCAACCCAGGCTCATTCTGAAAACGTACCGCTATATACATTTCTGGAGAGCGCCAAATACATCTCAGGAGCTACGTTTTTTTGCAATTTTTGTTTTCGCGAATCCACCAGCAGCCGCTATGTACGCTTTTTGACATCTCAAATTTCTCTCGCAAGTGCTATTCGTACCTGCTCTTCTCGCGTAAATCCACTGACTGACTGACTGACTGACTGACGGATGTATAATACAATGTGTATTTCCTGATCTTTTCTGAATAGAAACTCTATATTATTACAAAATTATTATTATTTATTTTAAAGCATCACCTCACAGCAAGAAGGTCGCTGGTTCGAGCCTTGGCTAGGTCAGTTGGCATTTCTGTGTGGAGTTTGCATCTCCACGTGTTCGTGTGGGTTTCCTCTGGGTGCTCCGGTTTCCCCCACAGTCCAAAGACATGCGGTATAGGTGAATTGAATAAACTAAATTGGCCATGTGTGTGAATGAGTTTAGGTGTTTCCCAGTACTGGATTGCAGCTGGAAGGGCATCCGCTGTGTAAAACATATGCTGCATAATTTGGCGGTTCATTCCACTGTGGCGATGCCTGATGATTAAGGGACTAAGCCGAAGTAAAATGAATGAATGAATTTTAAGGGTATCTTTGTAACATGTTTCATGTACTTTATTCATTCATTCATTCATTTTCATTTCGGCTTAGTCCCTTTATTAATCTGGGGTCGCCACAGCGGAATGAACCGCCAACTTATCCAGCATATGTTTTAAGCAGCGGATGCCCTTCCAGCTGCAACCCATCTCTGGGAAACATCCATACACACCCATTCACACTCATACACTACGGACAATTTAGCTTACCCAATTCACCTATAGCGCATGTCTTTGGACTTGTGAGGGAAACCGGAGCACCCGGAGGAAACCCACGCCAACACAGGGAGAACATGCAAACTCCACACAGAAACGCCAACTGATCCAGCCGAGGCTCGAACCAGCGACCTTCTTGCTGTGAGGCGAACGTGCTACCTACTGCGCCACTGTGAGGCCTCATGTACTTTAGTAATTACAAATAAGTATGCATAATTACATCCAGCTAAATCTAAACCTAGCCCTAATTCTGATGCTAACCATACAGTAAGTACATGTAATTAATTAATATTACCCAATAATTAAAGAAACAGACACAATGGAACAAGGACAACTTTAAAACAAGTGTAACCCAATAATCTTTTGTGGCAAATGTAAATGTCTTTTCATTAATGTCCCCTTTCTGAATAAAATATTAACAGATACATTTCTACAAAAAGAAAAAAATATCAGGATCATTCTATAACCACAACCTCCCCCAGCAAACACAGATGTTCACAATCTCGTGCTTTTGCAGCGACAACACAGAAATAAAGAGCCTTTTCCTCTTATTTCAGGCTTTTCTAAATGAACACTCGAGGCTAGGAGGACACCCTGTAGCGACAAAAGAAAAGGAGAACAGAGGAAAAATGACATGCAAGTTTTATGTCAAATGTTAGTCAGCAGGACTTTTAAAAACACTGCTTTTCCCTGAAGAGACCACTGATTGAACATCAAGACCCAAAGACATTTCACAACATTTCTGAGAAAAAGCCCTCTAACAAGACATTTTACTGTCAAAATTTACAATGATAAAACCAAAATCAACAACAAATGATCTTTCGTGCCGACACTCTCAAAACTGACCCTGAAGACAACAGAGGGTGTTTATGGAGCATACAAAGATGAATACTACACAGTCACAAATCTGTGGTAAACATAGTGTTGTCAGGGTTACCGCTTTCAAAGAAAACTATGATAAACGTTCAGACAGTATATTACCATTAGAAATTGTCATTAGCATTAAAACCGTAATTGATAATCATGATTTTGATAACTCACAGGGTAAATCCTGTAACTTAGCTATAAGCAATTAGCAAATCGAGAAAAGCTGCAACTTAATGAATATTTATAGACAGTTAATAAACATATATTTATATACAAACACAGTTAACATTTGTTGTATTCCTTGCTTTTAAGTGTGTGCTGCATATCATTGAAAATACAAGGCTGAAGCTTAAATTGACTATATTAAACTAAATTGCAAAATAAGTCAGACATTTAAGTTAAATCGCACAACCTTAAGTGTGTTTGACATTTATTCTAACATTCATTCATTCATTCATTTTCTTTACGGCTTAGTCCCTTTATTAATCTGGGGTCGCCACAGCGGAATGAACCGCTAACTTATTCAGCATATGTTTTATGCAGCGGATGCTCTTCCAGCTGCAACCCATCACTGGGAACACATCAATACACACTCATACACACACACATACACTACGAACAATTTAGCTTACCCAATTCACCTATAACGCATCTTGGACTTGTGGGAGAAACCGGAGTACCCAGAGGAAACCCACGCCAACACGGGAGAACATGCAAACTCCACACAGAAATGCCAACTGACCCAGCCGAGGCTCGAACCAGCAACCTTCTTGCTGTGAGGTGATCTAGCTACCCACTGCACCACCGTGTCGTCCTTATTTATTCTAACATTTTCAGGTAATTTAAACAAAAAATATAATTATTTTTGCATTAGAAACCAAACCAACACACCATTAAAACCATTCGACCTCCTGTGATTTTTTTTCTTTTTCAAATATTTCCCTAATGATGATTACCAGAGCAAGGAATGTTTCACAGTATTTCCTATAATATTTTTTTCTTCTGGAGAAAGTCTTATTTGTTTTATTTCGGCTAGAATAAAAGCAGTTTCTAATTGTTTTAAAACCATTTAGGGTTAATATTATTAGCCCCTTTGAGCAATAATATTTTGATTGTCTACAGAACAAACTATTATGTTTATAAATGTGTTGAAAAAAACTTTTCTTTCTGTTACACAGAAATTGGGGGGAAATATACAGGGGGGCTAATAATTCAGGAGGGCTAATAATTTTAACTGTATGTCTTTACCTTTGCCCCATATGGTTATCAAAAATGCTGTGACGTCAGAAAAGCACTGGGATGCAGCTGCGGATTCAGAACTTTCAGCACGATTTTAAAGTGTCTGCACAGCTGAAGAGCTAAAAGCCCAATAAACGCCTGCACAGCGTCAGCAAGCACTAGTGTTGTTCATTCGGCCTCGCTGTTTCACCAGAACTGTGAAACTGAAAGAATAGATTCACCATAAGAGTCAGCAGCTTGGGTTTCCCATCAAATTTTCTCTTCCATCAGTTCTAAAACTGATGCTTTTTTGTTTTGGGCCATATGTTTCAGTCATATCTGCCCCAAATACATCCAGTTGTTCTGTTAATTAACTGAGATGACAGATGCAAGAATGAAAATTAGGCTAAATCATGACAAAAGTACAAAAGAAAAAAGTTTCTGCTAGAGAAATCACAGACAGACTCTTACATAACCAGTCCTTCAAACTACAGTATAATGCACCTTTATCCTTGTAATAGTTGGCATTCATTTAGCGTGATTGGTAGAGCATTGCATTATAAGCAACAATGGGTTAAATTCTATGGATCACACACAGACTGGTCAAATTTATACCTAGAATAGACTGTAAATCAAGTTACAAAACGTATGCCAAATGCATGAGTGTGTAAGGCACAATCAAAAAAGGCCACACTTCCATGATCTCGCCTTTTGATTGGTGACACCAGTTAAACAGATATGAATCTGCAACAGGCTTGAAAAAAAAATCTAAAAATGGGTACCAACCACTAATGAATGCATTTACATATTCTGTGGCAAAATGTTTTCGAAGGAACAATTTGTGTTAACCGTAAGTGTAAATTGTTCACCTCGTCTAAAACCACAAGCAAGACATGTGATAAAACAAGAACAATTACAATCAGCAAGGCTGTCTGCCCTGCATTATTATGGACACGCTCACTTGCCATTTGTCACACAATTCCTTCTGTTGTGATGAGGCAGACTTTGAGTATCCCTGCATTACATTTCTAAAAATAACAACACAGGCTCTGTGGGAAATACATGCCTCAGCCTACATTTTCCTGCAGCAGCAAAAAAAAGTACTTAAAGACACATCTGACTGCAGTTTCTAGGTAAAACGAATGCTATGGGGCAGTATGATGCCAACAATAATGGTTACTTAACACACTAATGATATTTACAGGGACATATTATCGACAAAGGGTGGCACGGTGGCTCAGTGGTTAGCACTGTCGCCTCACAGCAAGAAGGTCGCTGGTTCGAGTACCGGCTGGGTCAGTTGGTATTTCTGTGTGGAGTTTGCATGTTCTCCCAGTGTTCGCATGTCTTTCCTCCGGCTGCTCCGGTTTCCCCCACAGTCCAAAGACAAGTGCTATAAGTGAATTGAATGAACTAAATTGGCAGTAGTGTGTGTGAATGCGAGAGTGTATGGGTGATTTCCAGTACTGGGATACAGCTGGAAGGGCATCCGCTGTGTTAAACATATGCCGGAATAGTTGCCGATTCATTCAACTGTGGCGACCCCTGATAAATAAGGGACTAAGCCGAAGGAAAATTAATGAATGAATGAATTATCGACAAATTAAGGATTAATTTTCGCACAGTCCTTTACAAAACAACTCAACGATGATTTGTGATCAAATACTGAAAATTACAATTAGTGAAATTCATGAAATTATTTTGTGAAATTGTGAATTTATTATTTGTGAAATTACACTGGTCTCACGGTTCGGTTCAGATTATCACCTCATCGATTTTATTTAATTTGATATCATAGAGCATCTCGGTGCATTGACGATGCATTCCATACACTGTCTTTCATTTTACCTCACAAGAATACATTTTTGTGTCTTTTTATCAGGCACGTGCATGGGGGGGTGGGGGGCTTTGGGTTCTTGAGCACCTGCCTTTTTTTCTCTTGGAGAAAAAGTGGCCACTCAAAATGAAAGTGCCCCCCGCTCCTCGCAATTTTCCACCACTTTGCGATCGTCCACCACCCCCAACCACCCCCCTCCCAATGCAATAAAATGTACCCCGAGCAATGTATTTTACGTTTTGCAAAAATGTAGGCTGAAGCATGCATTTCCAATGAGCCTCGAAAAACCTTGAAAAATAAAGGTTGTTTATTGGCATTGATGTTTTCACGAAGAACATTTAACATCCTTTTGGCAACCTTTTCATTCTAAAATGAAAGTTTCTTTAAACTATTAAGTTCTTCACAGTATTATTTGAAGAACTTTTCAGTAAAAATATTTTGGGAGAAACAAAAATGATTCTTCCATTGAATCACTTCAAAAAAACTCAATTCTGGAAACCTTTATAGGAGTGTTGGGTATTTTCTGTTCCCCTGCTGATACACTGTAAAGACAAGTGAAATTACTGATAACATTTATCAGGCAAAACAATACAATGAAAATACAGACAATATCAGAATACGGAAGATAACTGCAGAGGAGCTATTCAGTAGTAATAAAAGCCATTTCCAAGCTAACCAGCATGATATGCCAGCAGTGAAAGCCTTCATTTAACATCTGTGATATCTGCAGGGTTTGTTTCCCCTATAGGGATGAAGCAGATCAAAAAAATGAATAAGTACATACACACATGCACAACCTCATGTGATCGACTCTTAAAGGGACATTTCCCAAATAAATGAACAACAATATGTTATCATTTACTTGCTTCGCACCTGTTTGACACAGTCTGAGTTTAATGTCATGATTCAATGAATATGTTAAAGAATTTAACTGCTTTGGGCTAACAAAGGCTGAATGAAATAGCATTTTATACATTATGTTCCAATTCTTGCACAGCCCGATTGTTTTGCTTCATAAGACTTCAGTGTTTTATCAGGAGCCAAAGTTTTAATAGCTATTGACTTGCATTTATGAATCACCAAGGACTAGTTTCACATAAAAATATTCAGTAATGCACTGCCGAAGAAGTAAAGTCACCTACATCTTGGATTGCTTGCGTGTAAATCAAGAGCAGATTTCTATTTTTGGGTGAACTGTCCCTTTAAGACTAACTCCTGCACCATTAATGGAGTATCAGACTACACAAGCAACATTATGAAACTAATATAAATCACTGTGCGATTTAAATCTGTTATCTTCATGGGCTTGATCGTGACAGACTGTATAGCCCATGTGAAAAAGAGGACTAATGGGTGGTGGTCACGACTGCTGACATTGGTATCTTATCCCGTGGAGGAAAGCTGTCGTTTCATCTTAGCTGATCTTAAAACAGATCAGACTTTGAAGATTTCCTTCTTCTCCGGAGCTTAAGATTAATGAGAGAGTGTAAGAGAGACTTTAGAAGGAACGAAACACAGCAGTATTTTTCGGATTAAATCAAAGGGTGCATGGAGAAGGAGGAATGGTAAATGATGGAAAACGATAGATGTATATTTATATTTTGATAAGATTCAAAATGTAACATGCATGCTACGGCACAGCAAACATATTTATGATATTTATCTACTAAAATGAAATTTAATCCCATTAAGAGCATTTTTATGTGCCAGGGATTGGGTTTTATTAGAACATATATCATTTTTTTATATGAATGTCATAATAAAATGTGTGTAAATTAAACCTGCTTTAGTTTAATATGTCCTTAATGTATAGATATTATATTTCAAAACCAAACCATTAAATCTTTATGAGCTTAAAATCATTAAAACTGACAATCAAATGTTTGGGGTCAGTAAGATGTTTACAGGAAGAAATCTATTGTTTTGATAAAAAGAGAATTGCTGCCAAATTAATAAACACTCAAAAGATCATGTTGTCATTTTTAAAAAAATGCAAAAACTTTTGCTGATGATACCTGAACATCAAATCAGCTTTTCTAAAATGATTTCTGAAGAATGATAACAATAACACTAGAGGAACAGCTTTTGAAAATTCAGCTTTTACAGGAAAAAATAAACTTTATATATATTTAAAAAGGTGGCACAGTGGCTCAGTGGTTAGCATTGTCGCCTCACAGCAAGAAGGTCACTGGTTTAAGTCCCGGCTGGATCAGTTGGCATTTCTGTGTGGAGTTTGCATGTTCTCCCCGTGTTCGCGTGGATTTGCTCCGGGATGCTCCGGTTTCCCCCACAATCCAAAGACATGCGCTATAAGTTCATTCATTCATTCATTTTCTTTTTGGCTTAGTCCCTTCATTAATCTGGGGTCGCAACAGTGGAATGAACCGCCAACTTATCCAGCATATGTTTTACGCAGCGGATGCCCTTACAGCTGCAACCCATCACTGGGAAACATCCATACACTCATTCACACTCATACACCACGGACAATTTAGCTTACCCAATTCACCTATACCGCATGTCTTTGGACTTGTGGGGGAAACCGGAGCACCCGGAGGAAACCCATGCCAAAACGGGGAGAACATGCAAACTCCACACAGAAACGCCAACTGACCATGCACTGTAAGTGAATTGGGTAAACAAAATTGGCTGTAGTATATAAATGGCCAATAGATGGCCAAACAAATTGGCTGTAGTATGTACCTCTTGTGCTAGCCATGTCCCTTCCCTCCTTGCAATAATCCCTCAGTGTCAGCAGGATACTAGTATTATTTACCAGATTTAACACCGATGTGGACTTTTAAAATGATTATTACTGGAACATCTACCAAGTTCTTATTCTGTTTAGTGAATTATCTGCCAAGTTCTTATTCCATAAAATAGTGTTTTGATTTAATATTATGAACAAAGAAAATTGCACAGACAAATCAATGTTTATGCTTTTTTGTCTTTTTTTTACTATTTGTGAAATTTTGAGAAAGTCCAGATTTATCCGTGCTAAATTTTGGAGAATTCAGATACTGTACTAATAGTGTAATATTGTCTTATGCATTGTCTTTTTGTTATGTCACCGTTCACCTTGTAATCAATATATCTTTTTAAAAGAATAAAAACAAGAAAATAAAACAAGAGAAAAGAATCAAATTAATAAAAACACGAGAAAAGAATTAATAAAAACATACACTGAAAGTAATTAAACAAATGCAAAAAAGTGTACAATTTTACTAATTGTTTTGCATTTGTACAATTACATTCAATGTTTTTAATGCAGATTTTATTTAGTCATTGATATATTATATCATATTCATGTATGATATAATATATCATATATTATATATATATATATATTTCATCACCACCTATCACCCCTTTAAAACTAAATCAAAGAAAGACCACATGGTTCATCTCATGACAATTTTCTCAATTTATTTTGAAGCTGGATATTTGATGGAAATAGACGCCATCTACTGGCCATTTAGCGTTAGTACAAAATGTATGATTAAACCAAATCTACACTAACCAAAGCATCACTTCTTCTGCATTAACAAATCTGACCACATCAGTACGTTTATACATTTTTAGTAAATGATGTAACATATATTTATCCCAATACGGACATCTTATTTGGAGAATAATTTAAACCCAATCAGTTTGTTAGCATAAGCCCGCTCCAGAAGTGGACCGAAAAGTAGGCCACCACCACCAGAAACCCTAGTTGAAGCTAAAAATGGATTTTAATATGTGTGGTCGCTGTAAACAGTCCTCTGGATTTGCAGCTTGCAAGTAAACCCCAAAATGCACAGACAGCAGAAAGTCTGGAAGGAAAAACAAAAAAAAAAACAAAGCTCCCTTTAGACTCTATATCTAAGTGGAGCAGCAGAGCGTCTGGGAGGAGTCGACATCTCTGACCGACAGCAGAAAAGAGGTAAACTGAGGACAGACTCAGAGGTTTCCTGTGCAGCTTTGCTCTTTCCTGGATGTGACACTTTGCCACGTCTGCAGCTGTAATAACTGGTAATGAGAGATATATCATATCAGTCGCTCACACATATCTGTCCACACACATACAGTCAGTGGATAAAATCATCCTTTTACCAGCTATACTGCTGTTTATGTTTGTTCATTGGAAAGCAGATGTAAAAACTAGCATTTAAATCTGTGCATGATGAAAGTTTGTACTGTGATGTTTGGATCGCTCTGATTCAATACACAGCCAATAGGAATCCTACTTTAGGGATTGCTTTTCATTCAAAACAACTAATAGTGTTCAATAGTGTATCAAGGCTTAAATGTAAAAGGTAGATATGATGTCAACATTTACTCACCCTCATGTCATTCCAATGAGGTTTTGAGAAGAATTTTTGTGCCTCAGATGTAAGGAAACTGGTAATAAAGAACCCCCAAAATGAATCCTTATAAAATGGGTGTTTAATCCAAGTCTTCTGAAGAGAAATTATATAATTTTAGGCTTTACTAAAATCAAAAAAATTAACATTCACAAATTACATTCATTTCTGATTGCTTATCAGTTAATTTTCATTCATTCATTTTCTTTTCGGCTTTGTCCCTTTATTAATCTGGGGTCGCAACAGCGAAGTGAACTGCCAACTTATCCAGCATATGTTTTACACAGCGGATGCCCTTCCAGCTGCAACCCATCACTGGGAAACATCCATACACACTCTTTCACACTCATACACTACGGACAATTTAGCTTACCCAATAGACCTATAACTGCATGTCTTTGGACTTGTGGGGGAAACCGGAGCACCCGGAGGAAACCCACGCAAACACGGGGAGAACATATAAACTCCACACAGAAACACCAACTGACCCAGCCAGGGCTCGAACCAGCAACCTTCTTGCTGTGAGGCGATTGTGCTACCCACTGCGCCACCGTGCTGCCATCAACGTTCATTTGTGAATGTTATTTTTTTTTAAACATAAATTAAAATATATTTGACCAAATTAGAGAGATTTCTGTTCCTCTTTCAGACATTAAGAACAGAAATCTTAATTTATGTTTAAAAAACAAACAAAAGTCTTATGGCTTGGAATAGAAGCCATAAGAAATTTGGACTCATTCATTTGGGTGAGTAAATTACTACATTTATATTTTGGGGTGTTCAAATCCATTAATGGGGTGTACTGTTATTTTTACCCTCAATGTCTTTTTCTTTTAATGGACAAACATTGCTGAAATTTTCTTTGCAATATTTGTGTGTTCAAAATATTTGTGCTGCAGAAAAATGAAATGAGAATAAGTAAATCATGTCAGAATTAAAATGTATGTACTCTAAAAATATCTGTAAATGAGCCTTTTTCCTTTTTTGTGATTCATATTTTTATTTTTATTTTTCTCCATTTATTTATGCTTTTGAATTGCATTAGGAGACCTTGATCTTTCTTTCAACAATATTTAATCTTGAAACGTTTGTTGTTTTTTTTAAGGGACTTTTATTAACATTTTAATAGTTTAAAGTGATATATAGTCTGGGTTGGTGTTCTATAATACAGGACAGAAACATTGTAACAAACTGCCAGTACATTTTCTGTTATTTTACAGACTTATTTCTCTCTATATTATTTTGTATACATTATATTATTTTAAAATACTAAAATGTCAATACAAGTCACTTTGTTAAACACTGTAAAAAATGCTGGCTTCCACACAATTGATTTGTGTTGGGGCAACATAAAGGAATTACGTTAACTTATTTGTTTTGTTTTTTTATTTAAGCGAATTGAACATAAAACAATTAAGTTGTCCCTCTAAAAACCTCAAGAGTTGTGTTGTTTCAGCTCATTTTAAACACGTAGTTTGAACAAACAGCTTACATAATTTTTTGAGTGAACTATAGAATTGAATTTTCAGCACGAGCAGAGATCAAGGTCCCATAATGCAATTCACAACCATAAATAAGTAGAAAACACTAATTAACATATTTTTTACAGTGTACAATCCCTATAATATTCACTATTCATCTTTTTTTTAATTGTATTTGACTTTATATCGTAATGGCTGGGCAAGATGTGCTACAGACATAACATAACATAAATTAAACCACGCCTCACAGTGGCGCAGTGGATAGCACGTTCGCCTCACAGCAAGAAGGTCGCTGGTTCAAGCCTCGGCTGGGTCAGTTGGTGTTTCTGTGTGGAGTTTGCATGTTCTCCCTGTGTTGGCGTGGGTTTCCTCCGGGTGCTCCGGTTTCCCCCACAAGTCCAAAGACATGCGGTACAGGTGAATTGGGTAGACTAAATTGTCCGTAGTGTATGAGTGTGAATGGGTGTGTATGGATGTTTCCCAGAGATGGGTTGCAGCTGGAAGGGCATCCGCTGCATAAAACATATGCTGGATAAGTTGGCGGTTCATTCCGCTGTGGCGACACCAGATTA
>CAIGQW010052810.1:936251-978666 GCA_903798125.1 Danio choprae
AGTGGCGACCCCAGATTAATAAAGGGACTAAGCCGAAATGAAAATGAATGAATGAATGAATAAATTGGCCGTATGGGGCCTCACAGTGGCGCAGTGGGTAGCACTTTCGCCTCACAGCAAGAAGGTCGCTGGTTCGAGCCTCGGCTGGGTCAGTTGGCATTTCTGTGTGGAGTTTGCATGTTCTCCCTGTGTTGGCGTGGGTTTCCTCCGGGTGCTCCGGTTTCCCCCACAAGTCCAAAGACATGCGGTACAGGTGAATTGGGTAGACTAAATTGTCCGTAGTGTATGAGTGAGAATGGGTGTGTATGGATGTTTCCCAGAGATGGGTTGCAGCTGGAAGGGCATCCGCTGTGTAAAACATATGCTGGATAAATTGGCAGTTCATTCCGCTGTGGCGACCCCAGATTAATAAAAGGACTAAGCCGAAATGAAAATGAATGAATGAAATTGGCCGTATGCGTATCTTTGTGAATGTGAGAGTGTATAGGAGTTTCCTTGTGTTGGGTTGCGGCTGGAAGAGCATCTGCTGCGTAAAACATATGCTGGATAAGTTGGCGGTTCATTCCACTGTGACCCCTGATTAATAAAGGGACTATGCCGAAAAGAAAATGAATGATATTTAGAATAACAAATATTTATAAGTAAATATTTAGTGGGAAACAGATTCAAACTACACAAGTTGACTAAAATAAACTAGATTAGACTTTCAGAGTCAAATCATCAATGAATAAACTATTAATTAATAAATCACTCATGAAACTTAAGGACATTCATTGCATCTAGTACATTTCATAGTACTTATTTTTTCATTAGTGTACTAGTATCTTTTCAATTAAATATACCACTTGTTCATTAGTTTGTGATTACTAGTTAGGTACTAAAACCGTTTTAATTATATAAGTTCATATTTATAAGATTGCCTACTAGTACTGATTCATTAGATACCAGTACCTATTACATAGACTGTAGTACCAGCGTATTAATTATATGATCTTATTTGAACATTTTACTAAAAATCATACATTTTCATACAAATAAAACTATATGAAGCCGTATGAAAAAGCCACTTTTCTGACAATACATAAAATAGTTATGTTTCCTCATGTGATAGTACTTATTCCTTTGATACTAACACCAATTCATTAGACATTACTTATAAGATACTAATAATTACTAATTATGAATACTAGTATCTAAAATGTTATTACTAGTGTCTATGATTTGTGTATATTATCTAATTAATAAGTATCAGCATCTAATAAATGGGAACTATAACCTAATAAATAAGAACTAGTAGGTAAGTAGCAGGTTTGTAGTTCTTTTTTTATTATTAGTAGGTTAGTATGAATAAGCAATAATAGCCATTTTTATCAGCCATTGTATAAATAACAGCCATTGTACATTTTAGGCTAACTAATACGTATTAGTATGAATATGAACTAGAATATAATAAATAAGAACTAGTATGTAAATAGCAGGGGACCTCACGGAGGCGCAGTGGGTAGCATGATCGCCTTACAGCAAGAAGGTCGCTGGTTCGAGCCTTGGCTGGGTCAGTTGGCATTTCTGTGTGGAGTTTGCATGTTTTCCCCATGTTGGCGTGGGTTTCCTCCGGGTGCTCTGGTTTCCCCCACAAGTCCAAAGACATGCGCTATAGGTGAATTGGGTAAGCTAAATTGTCCATAGTGTATGTGTGTGAATGAGTGTGCATGGATGTTTCCCAGTGATGGGTTGCAGCTGGAAGGGCATCCGCTGCGTAAAACATATGCTGGATAAGTTGGCGGTTCATTCCGCTGTGGCGACCCCTGATTAATAAAGGGACTAAGCCGAAAAGAAAATGAATGAATGAATGTAAATAGCAGCCTATAGGGTTTTTTTAAGTAGTAGTTTAAGCAATAATAACCAACAAATAAAAAATATACTGTTATTTAATGGAAGATACAACATTTAAAAAAACAAATAAAAAGTACTAGTATGAAAATAGATATTAGCACGTTATATAGGCTAGATCAGGACTAAGTGTTACAATGGCTTGCCATGCTTACTTTGCACATTTGTTCTGTACTTGAATGATAGGTACATCAACATTATAATAACGTTACAAACACAAGAAGCACACGTGTCCTTAACATGTAAACAAATCACAAAAAGCAGCTCGTTTTCTTCGGAACAAAGTGTAACGTGCAGTAAATTCCTTTGTCGTAGATTGTATTCAATACTTGAATGTGTAGGCTATATATTTGTCCAAAACTCCGTCCTGACAGAAAGAGTGAAAGAAATCTTTTGAAGCCCTCGACGAAGCGCCCACCTCTGGCTGAATCTGGTTTGAAGGGAGGAGTCCACACGCGCAGTATTAAGGCATGAACCTGGTCTCTCCATGAGAAGAACACACCCATAGAAGGCAGTGGAAAAGAAAGAAGCCTGGAAAGACCATTAAACATAGAGCTAGCAGTGCACTTCCTTTATTACCAACAAGCCCCGTTCGTCTCTGAGGGATTTAACGGCAAGCAGTCACACTGATACCCAGCGTGTGGGCATCTCGAACGGCGGCGGACGGTGTAACGTTACTTTTGGGCTGTGTGAGGGACCCGGATCATTGTTGACATTGCAGAAGACGGTCTACCTGCCTGCTTTCATTGCTGTCAGATACTGAAGTGAGGCGAAAATGAAGAGCGTCAGGAGCTGTATTGGCACACTGGTGGTGCTGGTACTGTTTCGGGTGGGAGAGATCGCAGAAGCGTGCAGTTGTTCCCCGGTTCATCCTCAACAGGCGTTCTGCAATGCTGATGTTGGTAAGTGCGTGTCAACAATCCAAACGATGCTACGTCACAATGCAAAATTCCAAATACGTTTTATTTTAGAACCAACTACGAGTTTTAGAACGCGAAGAACGCACGGATATTGTTTGATGCTGCAGGATAGAAA
This sequence comes from Danio choprae, assembly GCA_903798125.1. Lineage (NCBI taxonomy): Eukaryota > Metazoa > Chordata > Actinopteri > Cypriniformes > Danionidae > Danio > Danio choprae. The sequence goes on from CAIGQW010052810.1 coordinate 939,177, forward strand.
CATAAAACTATACGCGATTGATTCTGATATAGCCTACATATGTGTTGTCTGATGACAACAACAAAGTTCCAGGCTGCTCTGGTGCTGCTTTGTAGGTGGAATCAAAAGCACGGGGGCTGAGGGGGATCACAGCTGGATGTTTTAGTACTCTTTTGCACAAACAAATAGCTCATAAAAACAGAAGCAAAACATGCCAGCTGTCTTTAATAGAAGAAGCAGCTCTGATGCGGCTTTACTTGTGGATGCAGACTTTAAATTTGTAGCATATTATTATAAAGCCTCATAGTCTTTGTTTACAATATTTGCATTTATTAATAATTGGGTTTTATATTTTAAATATTTGATTGTTTTATTATTAGTATTAATATCTTCATATTTTCAAGTATTTCACGCTCATAATTTAGTAAGTTTAATAAAAATACATCTTGAGTTTTAATACTTATAACAAATATTCAGAACAGCTTTTAATTATTATGTTTAGATAATTTTATGTATATTTTTGAATTATATATTTTTATTGTGATCTATTTTTATATATATATATATATTTTTAAATCTAAGATTTGGTATTAGTCTGTTATTATTGTTGTTGTTTTAATAAAATGAAATATCTATTATTAATTTAAATAAGTTATTTTAATCATTTAATATTTTTCATTATAAAATTTATTCTTTTATAATAGTTTATTTTATTTAAACAATTTATGATCATAAACAATATGTGATCATAATTTGAGTTATTCCCTATCAAAACATAATTTTGAATTTGTCTGCCATTGCTGTCTCTGTGCAATATTAATCAGTAACATTATCATGTTAATAATAATGTAATAATAATGTATACCTGCTATGTCAGGATTTAAATCAAATCAATTGCTACTCTTTTATTGGTTGTATCTGAATGCATTTTTCATCTCATCAGGGTCTTTTACCTTCAGCACACGCATAACAGTCCTGCAGCTTGAGCTGAATGACGTTTTGAGGCCTGTTTATATCTATTTATATCTGGCTTCTCTTTTTCATTCCTCAGAAACAACTCATTATGTCTGGGTTTCACAGACAGCTTTCAGCTGGCCTACATACACAGCCAAAACAGTACATTAAGGGTACCCATCCAACATCACACTGACTCTGCCAAAGCATTTGTTGGATGCAAGTTGCCTGTTGCATGAGAAAATGTTGCTGAGATGTTGTTTAGCAGAACAACAAATATAGAGGTGAAACTGAGGCCTGTTGTTAAAAGACTGAAACCTTGACGCATGACGCATATATACTGCTCTTACTGACCTGTGGATTCACACTTACTCACTGTCTCACTGTAAGCCTCCAAATCAGCTTTTCTCATCCACAGGACAATGGTGTGACTGGAAGGCTCAATTTTGTTCTGCTGAAAGAGAAGACAAATGTTTAAACTGTTATGAAGGCTAGCGGTAACATTTTAAATTATATATTTTTTCTTAGCATTAAAAATGTTTTTACAATCTAAAGAATATTTTTCCATTATGAACCATGATGAAATGAAATGGTTATGTTAATGTTAAATATTCTTGGTGGAACCATGAATGGCAATAAAGAAACTAATTCTTAAGAGTGACAGTCCAGTCAACTGGCCCAAAATGCTTCAGCAATGACTCTGGATAATCATTATTGTTTTGCCCTGACTGGTGTATCATTAAACTCTTAAAACTACGTGTTTTTTCATAGTTTTGTTTTTTGTGTCAGTCATAGAAGAACCATTTGGGGTTCAACAAAAAACCCTTTTTAAAACATTTAAATCATCTTAAGATCCTTTTTCCACAATAAAGAAGCTTCTCTAAATGCTTAGTTTCCATGAATGTTAAACTATCGACGCTAATGTAGAACCTCGACTTTTAAGAGTGTAAGTTCATCTTTGTGGCTACTTTTAGATAAATGTGTCTTCAAATGAAATAAAATAGTAAGAGCAAAGGGAGGACAAGAGTGCTACTGACTAAGGCCTTGATTTCCTGTGCAACTGGTCTCTATTTAATTTTTCGCTCAGATGGAGAAAGCTGAAGCATAAAAAATTGCAAGAATGTTTATCATCCCACTGGGGTTTTCCCTCCCAGTTCATGCTTAATTCAGGCACTGTCCAGCGATGATTAGCTAGGTGCGCCTGCCCGCCCGCTGCTGGAGCAGAACCAAAGCTCTGTCTTGAACTGCTAATAGAAAATAAGACAAATCACACACTTTTAATGTGTTTTGAGGGCTTATAGTTTGCTTCAAATGCTGCGCCTCCTCTAGAACCGTCATAGAGCATCCGACATCTGGCCGGTAGGTCTGGATGTGCCAGAGAGGAAAAAGCAATGAAAGTCAAGGACCTTTCAGAAATATGCATGGCATTCTTCAGACAGTGAGAAAAGCGCAGTCTTTTGGCTGCACCGCACGCCCTTGCCTCAGCTCACTGGCTTTGAACCAGTGCTTCTTGGATCAAGGGAGACGGTTTTTTTCCATCTGTTTGTGAAAAGTAACTTTAGTGGCTTGCGTCTTTCCTGACTTGCAGTGGAACCGAACAGGGTATTAGGCGGAAATTAATTTTACACTCATATTTCATGACAGAACTGGGATTTCTGCATATTACGGCCATCCTCAGCATAAAAGTGAAAAATAACTCAGTGTTTTCAAAGTGGTAGCATATACACAACATAAAACATAAAAAGAAAAACAATAATGGTCCACGTACTGAGCCTTGCGGTACGCCATATACAATAGTATCAAAACTTGTTTCTAATAAGATTTCCATGTGTCATGCTAAAAAAGTCATGTGGATTCAGTTTTTCGTTTCTTTATGGGAGTGACACAGCCCTATTATTTACCTCACAGTTCAATGTTATTGAGTCATAGATGAGCACAACATGCTTTTAGAGAGTCTGAACAGTGACAGGATTGTCTCAGGATTGAAAACTGTAACATGAGCAGTGCCACTAGACTTTTTTTTCCTCTTAAGCTTTTAAAGTCTGTTGTCCAGAACGCATTCCAAAGCTCAACATGTTTGTTTGTCTCCAGAACCACTGAAAAAAAAGTCATTCATTCATTGTACAAATCGAGGACAGCTGGGAAATGTACAATCTAATCAGAATTAGGGTAGGTTATTTCTAAGCAGGGAGTGAAATCTGTGGGAAATCAACATACTTTATACCATCCCAGATATTACTGTGAATAAGAAAGCATCTGTTTTATCTTAGGTTTTATTTGTATATGTTAAAGGTGCAGTATGTAAGTTTAACACCCAGTGGTTGAACTAGGTATTGCACTCCTGGATCAAAACACATGCAAGCCTGACTATCGAGCCTAAAGGCTGATTAGGGCTGATTTAATTCATGTTCTAAATAAAAGCAACGGCACGCGATAGAAGGAATATTTTCCATATTAAAAGGAGTTTTTGTTCTAACTAACACCTGAAATTGCATCTATTCTGGCTTCTATTTCTTGCAGCTGAACAACAGAAAACTGACAATGATCACCTCAGGTACACCTCATGTGCTTTATTCAATGTTAAATGCTTATAATGTGAGTTTGAATGCCATTTTACATGACATTTATTGCCATACTACTGAAAGCAGCAGCAGATACTTTAGCTCAGATCTTGAAAATAAACCGTTTGAAATTGAAATTTAGAGCTGTGACTCTACTAAGAGCTGTGCAAACCAACACATATCAGTGATTCAGCATCTACATTTAATAATGTTAAAGAGGTTTAATATGTATTGATTAGATCATAAACCTTACCATTTCGTGAGTGAGTGCATATTCTGTGCTTCTGAATGACTGAATTTAAATTTCTGTCATGTTTCATCTGGTGCAAACAGCCAAACTGTTTATCAATGCAATCTTGTCACGTAGCACGTTGTTAGGACACAGGGTTACAATGTAACCTCCTCACCTAATGTGTACGTTCGTAATATTATATTATTTGCTAATTAATAACCTCATGGGGAATTCTGAATCTGCGCCTCATCTCGGAGTCTGCTACTGTCCACTGGAGGTCGCATTTCAGTTGTAGATGTATGCTTAGAGAGCCTTTCTGACTGAATGAATAAAAAACACTGTTTTCCACCAAGGCAACCCAGGATGTTGAAATATAATTGGCTAGAACCAAAACAAGAACCAAAACAAAGACAACCGTTCCGGCATGTAACTCACATTTTCAAAGCAGAATAACTGACTTTAGTTTTTCAGATAAACAAGAATGTTCACTTAGCATGTTTCTTAAATATCTGCAAACATATTATGGTATTTTTATGCTTTAGAAGAGTCAAAAACGTAAATACAGCACCTTTAAATTGTCTTTTAAAAAAGCAGAAGGAGAGTCTGATGTCTTATGACCACATTTAAAGAATTTAACAGTTTTACTGTGGCTTAAACAGATAATTATTTTTATGCATTGGTCAACAGGATAAGTGTATATAATACAATTCTATCATATTTGGTGAAATTAATTTATTTAAAAATGTATTGTTTTAAATTAAATTGTAAATTAAAAACCCAAAGATAGAGGTAACAAACACCATTAAACATCTCGTTTATCCAATTTCAACTGATATTTAATGCGGCACAGAGATTATCCCACTGCCTGCCTTGTTTACCTGGGAAATAAGTCAAATCACACAAATAAAATGGGTTAACATTTACGTTGACTCTACACGAGACCTTTGGATTTAAATTGCCCCATTTCCTATGGTGTTGTTTGTACTGTGTAATCTGATTATATTTGTCATCTGCTCCAAATATTTATCCCTCTGAATGCATTTGGACTGGAATCTGAACTGTCTCGTGACAAGCGTGGTTTCAAGTCAAAGGTGTACAGTACTACAGATTGTAAAACAGGGTCATGATGGACATTTGAGTCATTGGAGTGTGGTGTTCAACATTCCTGAATACAGATGAGCTGAGGATTCTTTAGCCAGAGGGTGAAGAAGTTGGAAAAAATTGGATAAATTGGAAAAAAAAGAGAGGAATTACCAGTGGAGGATGCCAAATGCACAAACATTCCTCACAGGTAGCGCTTTTAAAAAGTTTAGTGTACCCAAAAGCCTTGTGGCAGGACCAGAGATTTTTTTGGGACTGCAGTACTTGGACACACTAAAACAATGGTGGTCATTCATGAAGAGTAACAAGGGAACAATAATGTAAAGAAGCAGACTGACTAAGAGTATGAAGGATTTAACATTTACGTGTCGTGTCTAGCCGTACCGATTAGCCATACTGTTCAGTCTGGCTAGAGCAAATAAGCTCTGTTCCCCTGTGTGGTTTTAAACATTTATGTTTTTCTTCTGTAGTTTGCTGGTTACCTTTGGCTGGCCAAGCCGACAGTCGGCCATTCGGCTTCATCAGTCCGTCAGTCAGGGCTAGTTGATTTGGTGTGTTCCACGTCACCTCTCGTTGGGTAAACATTGAGTTGAGCTCATTGGCCCAATTAGTTATTCAGCAACCAATCTGAGCGCAAGTGTGAAATAGTGAAGTGGCGTAGCCAGTAAACAATTCAAGTCAAGAAGGCTCACAAAGAGGCTGGCTGTAATTTTGCTACATTTCTCAAATATTTGCAAACTATATGGATTATTAGATTATCAGACATATTTGCAGAAGGGAATCTCTCTGGGGTGAGTGACAATTACTGTGATAATGGTACTAAACGCTGGTTTGTTTACGCTTTGCATGTGCACATCAGAAGTTCCGCTGCCCATTCTTAACTCTTTTAGAAAAACAGATCACTGACCCCCCCCAGTGCGGAAAGACATGTCGTCTTGCGCTGCCACAGAACGTGTGCTCTTGAATTTTTCAGCTTTCATCTGTATGATTTTTTTTACATGCATACTTTTGGTCCAGGCGTAACCAGATATGAGCCAACGTGAGATGACAACAGTTGGTTTTCATCGGTGGTAGTTGTTTGGCGTCGGTTTGGTGTGTACCAGGCCAAATTGACTTCCTTAATAGAAAAAATATTATGGTACTCAATAAGTGCCAGCTACCATCATTCTTCAAACGATCTTCTTTCATGTTCAATAGAAGAAAGAAACTCAAATAGTTTTTGAACAAGTGAACAGTGACTAAATGATGCTTTAATTTTTAAATGATTTTAAATGAATTATCTCTTTAACTAAATAACAAAACTAGGACCAAAAACATGGAAGAACATGAGAAATAAATCTCTTTAAATAAAGAAATAGTCTGATGTAATGCTCCATTCAGCCACAGGTTTTCCCAGAAAAGTAAAAGAATGCTTATGATGTTATAGGCGGCGCGGTGGCGCAGTGGGTAGGGCTGCCGCCTCACAGCAAGAAGATCGCTGATTTGAGCCTCAGCTGGGTCAGTTGGCATTTCTGTGTGGAGTTTGCATGTTCTCCCCATGTTGGCGTGGGTTTCCTCCGGGTGCTCCGGTTTCCCCCACAAGTCCAAAGACATGCGCTATAGGTGAATTGGGTAAGCTAAATTGTCCGTAGTGTATGTGTGTGAATGAGAATGTATGGGTATTTCCCAGTGATGGGTTGCGGCTGGAAGGGCATCTGCATATGCTGGATAAGTTGGCAGTTCATTCTGCTGTGGCGACCCCTGATTAATAAAGGGACTAAGCCGAAAATAAAATAAATTAATTATGATGTTATTTACATTAAAAAAATGAATAATATATACAAGTGCTATAAATAAACTAGTAATACAATGAAATGTCTATAAATTATTTGATGTAAATTTAACTTCCATAAACAATGCAATATACATTACAGTACCTGTGAAATCAAAACAAAGGTTTTTTTTAGATGTTATTATAGGAATGTCAGTCAATGTAAGGATTTTGCAATTTGCAATAAGAAGATATAAACATCCAAAGCTTGCAGTTTGTCACTTAAATGCCTAAATGGATAGATTATTAGGATGTTTTTGATGTCACCTCATACAAATCTTCTGACCAATCAAATGCTAGTATCTGACTGGCAGAGCTGTTATAAAAACAAAACGCTATTGGTTGTTTTTTTAAAGGGGGAGGAGCTATTCTCCTCGACCCTGTCTTCGTGTTTCATTTCAAATGACGTCACACTTCAACAAAAATCCACATTTCAAATCATTTCACAGAACCTTTTAAAGGATTTTTTTATTCATTTGTCATGTTAATCTTGAGTTGTTCATTTTATCTCAAGGCCTAAAAATGTAACTTCTGAGCCTTTTTGTCATAATGTAGTGCCTGATCTAAAGATCCTTTTCCGAATACAAAAAAAGCTCCTTTAGTGATTAATGAATGTTAAAACTTAAAAAGATTCCAATACTGAAGTTTATTTGTAAAGGCGAGCGAAGATGCAAACATACACGGCGTATTTGATGTCATAACCAAAGCAATCAATTCCACCTGTTATGGAGTATAAAGATCTCATCAGATCTTGTCTGGAAACACTCATCTTCATCACTGCCTCAATGCAATATGACATAGCTCATTGCCACATTTAATAGTCCCAGACATGAGCAATAAACACTGGAGAAGAACTCACACTGCTTTTCTTTTGAGGGTCAAACAGCGTTGTTTGGAGCCCCAAGCCAAGCATTTGGTCCCTTTTGGTTGTAATGAAAGAGAAAAGCAGTTATCAAGAGCAGAACGTTTGTTGGGAGGTTTCTAAAAATAGTCTAATATGTAAGTTCTTTCAGGAAATGTACTGCCCACGGGCGTGATACGCACTGCATATGATTCATTTTCGATGTCTGAACCTCATATTTGGGGTCACTGCAGTTTACGTCAGATTGTCGCGAACATGCGACTTTTGAAAGCTGCATGTCAGACGATCTTTTCTCTGGCGTGGGTGCACCGCCTCACAAATTTCTGACAAAAAAACACCTAAATGTGACATCTTTCCCCATGTGTTTTGATAAAAATGTGAAATCAGTGGTATTTAAATGCAGTCAGCAAAGCACAAACCAGTGTTTCTCCACATCCTGCCATGCCCGTTCTGCCTGTTTATATAGCGGACAGCATCCGAGCGTCAAGTTGTCCAGTTCTGACCTTTTCCACATTGGTAAACCTCAGAGACTTAGAACATTTGCACTGGATTTGTTGTAACGAGGATGCACAGAAATCTAACAAATGCTGTCTTTAGCGCATATTTTCTGTTCTGTGCTATGAAATGCAGATTCTTTTAAATGTCAAACATTTGTCAGAGGTAATCAACAACTGATCTGTTTTTTTATATACTGCTGCATGCAGTTGTCATAATTTTAAGTTTTTATTTAATTGTTTTCCCCATACAATGATGCGTAATGACAGTTCAGATTGCAGAATAAAAAGTCCTATCGTTTTCTCTGTAACAAAGATTCTAAACAATAACTGGTAAACCTTTAAAAACAGGCTTGGCCTTTTTTGCTTTTTCTTTTCTGTTGTGCAGTAAAACCAGCCCAACAAACATAGAACCTAATGTTAGTCTTTGGTACACATTTGGTTATTTTTAAAAACAATAATAGTTTAGGATTGTTATTTTTAGGTTTTATTATTTTGCAACCATAAAATAATGTTCCCATAACATTTACAGCAGGTAATTTATAGGTTGTTGTTTTTTTTGCAACCACAAAATAACTTTCCCAGAATGGTACAGGGAGGTTATATGTAAATAACCTAAAAATAACTTTTATTACATCTTCCCTAATGCTTATTTTTAGTCCATTATTTTGCAGCCATTAAATAACGTTCCCATAACATTTCAAGCAGGTTATTTTTTTAGGTTTTTTGTTTTTTTATATATGTAAATAACCTAAAAATAACTTTTATTATACCTTCTCTAATGGTTATTTTCAGGCTATTATTTTGCAACCATAAAATAACATTTCCAGAACGTTTCAGGGAGGTTATATTTAAAAATAACTTTTATACATTCCCTAATGGTTATTTTAGGTTATTATTTTGCAACCATAAAATAACATTCCCATAACATTTCCAGCAGGTTATTTTTAGGTTTTATTTTTTTGCAACTGCAAATAACGTTCCCAGAATGTTTCAGGGAGGTTATATGTAAATAACCTAAAATCAACTTTTATTATACCTTCCTTTATTCCTTCCCTTTTTAGGCAAATTTTTTTCCAACCATAAAATAACATTTCCAGAATGTTTCAGGGACGTTATATATAAATAACCTAAAAACCACTTTTATTACATGCTCCCTAATGATTATTCATTCATTCATTTATTTTCTTTTCGGCTTAGTCCCTTTATTAATCTGAGGTCGCCACAGCAGAATGAACCGCCAACTTATCCAGCATATGTTTTACGCAGGGGATGCCCTTCCAGCTGCAACCCATCACTGGGAAACATCCATACACACTCATTCACACACATACACTACGGATAATTTAGCTTACCCAATTCACCTATACCGCATGTCTTTGGACTTGTGGGGGAAACCGGAGCACCCGGAGGAAACCCACGCCAACACGGGGAGAACATGCAAACTCCACACAGAAATGTCAACTGACCCAGCCGGGGCTCGAACCAGCGACCTTCTTGCTGTGAGGCAATTGTGCTACCCACTGCGCCACCGTGCTGCCCCCTAATGATTATTTTTAGGTTATTATTTTGCAACCATTAAATAACGTTCCCATAACATTTCCAGCAGGTTTTTTTTTTTTGCAACCGCAAAATAACATTGCCAGAAGGTTTCAGGGAGATTATATGTAAATAACCAAAAAATAACTTTTATTATACCTTCTTCTTATTTTAGGTTACTATTTTCAACCATAAAATAACTTCCCAATAACATTTCCAGTAGGTCGCTTATTTATTTCTACATTCATGTAAACTAACTTTTCATAACTATAAACTATATTTTTCCAAATTAGATGACTGCAATTTGGTATTTTTGCATAATATCCTACATTTATATTCTACTAACATTTTATTTCTGTTTTATTTAACATTTAAAACTTTCTGGCTAGCCAAGCTAGAATATATTTTAATAAAAAAAAATACAACCAACAACTTTAAAACACTTTTATATTTCCTTGTAATTTTTTATTACACTTGTGTCTTTCAATGTCTCAAAGAAACAAATTAAAACTTTTTTTAAATTTCTTTAAAATAAGCCCATATAAAACCATATAAAGCATATGCTATCACTTAACAGCCTCAGAACTCCTGGAAGGTTTCTACATTATCGTTAAAAAGCAGTTCCTCTGTGGAGAAAATGAATGAGATTTTTTTAAGCCAACTGTTTTGCTCTATTACAGTGATGAATTGTGTCAGGAGTTCAAAAAAAAAAAAGAAACGAGTTCAAAGAAACCGCAAGCCGAGCATCCAGAGTGGAAGGAGAACAGCCACTTTACACAATTACTTGCCATGTGGCTGTTCCATATTCATTCATGTCAAGCATTTTGTACAGCATACATGTTCCTTCTCATTAGTGTAAAGTAGGTCACAAATGTAGGGGGGCATCAAAACAATAAAAGTGTAGTACAGATGAAATGTTTTCTCCATGCATTAGATAGAATATGTCATGTTACATTTTTTTATGTCATGTTACGTTTTTCTGAGTAAAATACGATGCTTAGAACATGAATAATTTGATGCCATTTTAAAAGAGTATTGGAGCTTTCAAAATACTAGTTGATATGGTTTTATACTTTTATATATTTTTAGAAATTATTCATTCATTCATTTTCCTTCGGCTTGGTCTCTATTTCAGAGGTTGCCACAGCGGAATGAACTGCCAACTATTCCAGCATATGTTTTACGCAGCGGATGCCTTTACAGCCACAACCCACACACACACACACACACACACACACACACACACACACACACACACACACACACACACACACACACACACACACACACACACACACACACTACGGCCAATTTAGTTTATCCAATTCACCTGCATGTCTTTGGTACAAAACCGGAGTACCCGGAGGAAACCCACGCGAATACGGGGAGAACATGCAAACTCCACACAGAAATGCCAACTGGTCCAGGCGGCACTCGAACTAGTGACCTTATTGCTGTGAGGTGACAGTGCAAACCACTGAGCCACTGGGTCATCCCTTTTTTAGAAATTAGAAAAAGAGAAACACTTCAGATAACCAGAGAGCAGCAATATATAAATGCCATGACAAGTCTAAGTTAGTTTAGCCGTTTTTTTATACATACATGAACACATACACACATGCACACTGAGAGGAAAGAGTGTGTCTCCAACAGGCGCACACTCAGAATTGCACAGTGTTTTCCTAGAAACATGGAGTGTTTATGAGAAGGTGTATGGTGCATATGGAGAGGAAAAGAGTGTAATGAGAGGTAGTTTGTCAAACACCACAATAAAACTACTTACAGGTGGTTTGTCAAGGCCACTCACCTGCATGAGGTATTCGGTTTATTGAAGAAATATTGACAATATATGTTCCAGGCTAAATACTGTCAGCTTGGGCGACACAATGGCGCAGTGGGTAGCACTGTCACCTCACAGCAAGAAGGTCGCTGGTTCGAGCCCCAGCTGGTTGGCATTTCTGTGTGGAGTTTGCATGTTCTTCCTGTGTTTGCGTGGGTTTCCCCCGGGTGCTCCGGTCTCCTCCACAGTCCAAAGACATGTGATGTAGGTGAATTGGGTAAGCTAAATTGTCCGTAGTGTATGTGTGTATGTCCTGGTCCTCCAGATTGTGGGTTGAGCGTTGTGGGTTGTATAAATATCAACTTCGATATAAATGGCCCTGAGAGTAAGTAAATACTGTCAGCTTAAAACATCAATAAAACTACATACAGGTGGTTTGTCAAGGCCACTCACCTGCATGAGGTACACTCAGAATTGCTTTTGTAAATTCAATTAGATGCAGATTTAATTGGACGTCTTATCTTTGACCCATATACAAATCAATGCTGCTTGAAAATTTGCAAACACCCTGGACAGTTCAGAGTTTTTTTCTCGTTTTACCATGAGTTTTTATATATTAGATGTTTATTTATAGGTATATCTATCTATATGTTTGTTTATGGGCTGTCCTCGCTTATCTCTTTTTTCCCTCTTGACATTGTTTTGCTAGTCTAATGTACCTCAGAGTGGTTTGGATGGTTTTGTCTCTTTTTTTTATATTCAGTTTTGTCCAACAACTTCCTTAAAGATGTGCACTCTGATTGGTCTGCTTAACTGATTAATCTGCCTAACTGTTACCCTCTTGGCTTTACCAATGCAGCTGCAGGCTCACTTCATTTTGCACATACGCTGATTCCATCTTTAATATAGTTTTTTTTATTCTTCACTCAATTCCCTCTAAACAAAACACATCCAATTTATAAATATAAATCTGACAGTTAGTATATATATATATATATAACTGTTAATGATAGCATAAGAAAATCATGGTAAAAGATCAGATAACTTAAATGCTTAAGGGGTTCACAAACTTTCAAGCAGCACTGTATTTGACTGGGTATTCATATTGTACTATTATTTCTGTCGAATGTTTTTCATTTCTGTCATGAAGGGAAGAACTTCCTACAGATATCCTACAGAAATGCATGTTTACAGAATGAGTGAATACTTTGAATGAAACGTTTGAGATTTGTGTTCAAATCTGGCCTTATTTTGTGAAGTTAAAACCAAGGAATTGCAATGCTAAGAGAAAATAAAGTGTAATGCGGTATAATCTGGTTGCCGTGTCCTTTTGGTGAAGTCGGTCTGTAAAGGTGGGAGTGGAAGAGGAGATTGGGGACTTTTGGTGGAGTGGTCGGCCTGGGCTCTGAGATGGTCATGATTGCTAAAAGCTGTGCAGGCATACAGAAAGTCAGGATGTGGCTAGTATTTGTGGTGGCTCTGTTTTCATGGAAACTATGACATTTTGATTATGATATGTGCATATGTAAGAGAGTGTGTAAGTCATCCGCGGAGGGAGCAGGCGTTGTGGGATATGCATGATTATCGGGCAACAGGAATGTGGGTCAGGCAGGAAAAATGAAGCTGAAGACACACACTGCAGAACATCAATCTATCTGAACTGCAGAACTGAGCTAATTACCCTCGGATGCTTGAATTATCGCAAAGGAAAATACAATTTTGATATACATTGCTCGGACGACTGATCCTAAAGCTACAGTTTAAAAATGGCCCATTGTTTCAATCCAAATTTGGGTAAAATATGGACAAACACACAAACCATTTTTAAGACTTAATTTAAAGTCTGCGTGAAATGGAAGTTGCTGAGACATTTACTCCTTCAGTATGTTAACTGAAGCGCCTTCTTTTTGCACATCATTCCCTTGTAGCAAATTAAAAGTGTGGCATGGTAAAGAATATTTTGGCTTAAACCTGTCAAACTGATATCTTCAGAAAAGGGCCACCCCTCCAAACACAGAAGCAAATGGTCAGACTTTGATTGAAGATTACCAAAACAATAATAAAAAAAAGTCCTTAACCACAGCCATATCACCCTGCAGCCCAAGACCGGTTACTCACTGAAGCTAAGCAGGGCTGAGCCTGGTTAGTACCTGAATAGGAGACCACATGGGAAAAACTAAGTTGCTGTTGGAAGTGGTGTTAGTAAGGCCAGCAGGGGGTGCTCAACCTGCGGTCTGTGTGAATCCTCATTCCCCTGTATAGTGAAGGGGACTCTATACTGTCAGTGAGCGCCATCTTTCGCATGAGACATTTAACTGAGGTCCTGACTCTCTGTGGTCATTAAAAATCCCATTGCACTTCTCGTAAAGACTAGGGGTGTCCTGGCCAAATCCCCTCGATTGGCCCTTACCCATCATGGCCTCCCAATCATCCCCATTCACCGAATTGGCTCTATCACAGTCTCTCCACTCCACCAGTAGCTGGTGTATGGTGAGCGCACTGGTGCTGTTGTCCTTTGGCTGCCATTGCATCGTCCAAGTGGATGCTGCACACTGGTGGTGGTGTGGAGAGACCAGGGCGGATCTTGCAAGGGGTGGCATAGAGACACACCATTATCCCTCATCAACCCCGCAACCCCCCCCCCCCTTTTTATAAGTGAAAGGAATCATAATTTCAGGGTGATGTTTTGATTCTAAGTTGTTTTTTTTGCATTATTGGCCATAAAGGGGGCTTAAATTGCCTTTTTTATTTTATACCATCTTTGAGGTCTAATTTATACCTTCCTTATCAGACCATCCACTCTTCTGATGTTGGGATGAAAATAAAGGCAATGGAATGACTATGTTATTCCTCAGTTTGGCTTTGGACAGTGTCTTGTTGACTTTGGAGAATACTAATAATTTGGTTTCATTGTAGACCTGTGTTTGCCTCTTGTTATTTCCCTACTGACAATTGTCTGTAATCAATGTCCTGTGTAAAGCGGTTCAACTATTTAGTGACGTGTTCAGAGTCAGTTGCCACTGTATTTCTGCTCCCGAGTTTGGGATGCTACCAGAATCCTTCAGAGAATGGCTTGATTACTTCAGCAGGAGAAGCGAGGCCTCAAAACGGTTAGAGCTTAGCAGCATCTGGAATTTATTGGTTCAAAATAGCTTGTAGCTTGACCTAGTTTAACATTGGAACTCTGATAAATTGGATTTAGCATAAGATTATATTGATCTTTAATCCTGGTACAGTGTTAGTGTGCTTTATAGCTCAGGTTCCTCCCATGAACACATGAAGTCTTGACATATACAGAAAAGCATGCAACTTGGACAAGGAGGAGAAGGGGGGGCTATCGTTAACTTTAAGAGCAATGAACCCCTCATATTTGCGTCTTTTCCAGCCCATAAAGTGAACCCATGGGTGTATAATAATGCCTATGTGTGTGCGTTTTCCTTTTTCTAGCTATTTTATGTCCCTGCATCCTATATCCCGGGCTCATATTTTCCATGATGAGCAAGTGCCTCGAAAAACTGCAAGAGTTACACTTTGTATGTTTTTCCATTTCTATCTCTGACTCTCCTGTGATATCATTCATCTCTTTTTCATCCTCACATTTAAAGGAACAGATCTGTCATCGTTTACCCTCATGTCACATGTTTGATTTTCCATGGAGCGCAAAATGACATTAATAGCCAAATATCCAAGCTTTTCTTTTCTATACAGTTAAAATGAATGTGACCACCGCTGCCAACATTCTTTTATTTATCTTTATTGCCTTTGCACTTAACGACGGTATGGTGGCTCAGTGGTTAGCACTGTCACCTCACAGCAAGAAGGTCGCTGGTTCGAGCCCCGGCTGGGTCAGTTTGCATTTCTGTGTGGAGTTTGGATGTTTTCCCCATGTTGGCGTGGGTTTCCCCCACAGTCCAATGACATGCAGTATAGGTGAATTGAATAAACTAAATTGGCTGTAGTGTATGTGTGAGAATGTGAAAGTGTGTGGGTGTTTCCCAGTACTGGGTTGCAGTTGGAAGGGCATCCGCTGTGTAAAACAAATGCTGGATAAGTTGGCGGTTCATTCTGCTGTTGCGACCCTTGATGAATAAAGGGACTAAGCTGAAGGAAAATGAATGAATGAATGCCTTTGAACTTGCTACACCAGAGGAAGATTTTCATGGTTCCTCAGGAACTGGGAGCGATTTTAGTTCATGATTATACAACAACAGTATAGCCAAAAATGAAACAGTGTTTCCTTTATGTTTTAAAAAAGTTTTACGTCAACAAGGTTTTCAAAACAATCCACATTTACACATATCCGCAAGAACGGCCAAAAACAACGTATTTCGTATGCCAGGCCATAATAAACATCACCTGTAGTGAAGTGACAATATGCTGTCAGAAGGTTGGCACTTGTGTATATGTATAATTTGCCGTTTGTGTAAGATGCATCTCCATCATTTGCTGATGAAGCATTAGGAAACACTTGAGCAACAACACTTCCACATACTACATGGTTGTGTATGTTTTGCACTTGCCTTTAATATATTCCCCTAAACGCGCATCGATGGATTTGCTCTTCAGTGTTCAAAAACTTCCATTTTTTTCTTCCAAATTTATTCATTTTCAGTCCTAGAAACGATGCTGTCGTGTAAATAAACAGAGAAAACATATAAAACATGCTGAAAACATTGTCATTGTAAACAGTTCCTTAGTTAAAATGATTTTCTTTGCGGGAACTAAATTAGCTCCCACCTCAGAGAAGTGTATAATCCAGCACAATAGGAGCTACCAGTGACATAAGTATATGTTGATTAGGCAAACGCATATGAAACACTGGCAATATTCACTGCTACAATATATACACTTTTTTTTAATGGTGTTGTGTTCTCTTCTCAGCCTCAATGATATGATGATATGAAGTTGAGTAAGAGTTGATCTGCTCTCTTATCTATCCTTTTTGCTTTTTAAATGACATAACTTATGTCTACATTCTATCTCCATTATCACCAAACCCGCGACACGCAACAAAAACACGTCTGATAATGGTGTCCTCCATCCTAAAGTTGTTGATTTTGTTGACAGCTTATTTCAATTCAGTAGTAGAGGTGTGGGAAAACATCAATTCATTGATGCATCGTGATTCTTTCTCTAACAATTCTGAATTAATTCTCAATAATTCAGAATTGATTCTGTATTCATGAGCTAGAAACAGACAAAATAAAAATGCTGCCAAATTCACTTCATTTGGACAAAGATAGACAAATGTAAGTATTTTATATGATGTGACGCAGCGATGTGCTTATCATCCGATGTGTTACTAGTGTCTGCTTCCGGTGTGCTATTTATTTTATCAAAGGGGTCAAATGTTTTCATCGTGCGAAAAGACCAAAAATGTGGCACTAGTTTTGGGGACTGAAAGCGCATTGATGATTTTACACTGTAAAAAATACTGGGTTCCACACAATTGCCAATCCCTTCATGTTGTCCCAACACAAATCGATTAAGTTAACTTAATCGTTTTTACAAATTTAAGTGGATTGAACATAAAACAATTAAGTTGTTCCAAAAAAAACATAAAAATTGTGTTTAAACTCATTTTAAATAAGTAGTTTGAACAAGCAGAAGGTTTTTTGGAGTGTATACACTAAATAAAACATTCATAAACAACTTTTTGAGCAAAAAAAACCAACTAAATACAGATACTTCTGAAATTAGTTACAAGTGGACAAAACCTAGACCCAGTTTAAACCTGAATTTAGGATATATTGTGCAACTGTCATCGGACTGACATAAAAGCACTTTAATACCAGAGGTAAACAGT
Organism: Danio choprae; assembly: GCA_903798125.1. NCBI lineage: Eukaryota > Metazoa > Chordata > Actinopteri > Cypriniformes > Danionidae > Danio > Danio choprae. The sequence goes on from CAIGQW010052810.1 coordinate 956,295, forward strand.
AAAATAGGTAGACCAAAACACCAGGTAAACAAAATGTTTCATATTACTTTGTCCAAACAGGTCTCATGCTTTTATTATGCTTTGAGCTTTTGGTTGACTTTCATTATATATAACAGCTGTAGCATCCTTCAAAACAGTTCTGTTCAACTGACGTTAATAGGTTTGGTACGACGTGAGGATGAGTAAATGATGACTTGATGTTCAATTTTGCGTGAACTGTATACTTTTAACCTCAATTAGCCCTAAGAGTTTTAGCAGCGAGTCTAATTCAACTTGTAAAATCCAGTTTGTCTCATAAACTGTGCTCCATTTGTATCTCCATTTCACTGCCTAAGTAGTTTTGCAGAAATGTTCCTGAGCATACCTCGATTAAAACAAGCTGTCGAAACAAAACACACGGCACATCCAAACAGCTGGCAAAGCAAATCGATGCTACGGAAAGACTGAAAATGTGTATGAAAGCACAGGGAGGAGCAGCCCTGCTAATATGTTGAGACTTCAGACCTCTTTAAACTGACCTTCTGAGTACGTTTAGTTTTTTCCTGAAGAAAAAAGGCTGTAACTTCTGCAGCTGTAATTGGAAGCCGGCTTTACAAGACAGCTGCTGCTGATGAAGGCCTACTTGAGAAGCTGCCTGTCTCCATTGATTTTCATCTGCAGTTGATTAACATGAAACTGTGCGCAGTAAATCTTTTCCCCCTTTAGAGACGTTTTTTGTTTTTGCTGGGTTCGGTTGACGAGACAGCTTTCAGACACTCATAAGCTCACTTTGGGTGTATTTCCAATCACTGAACAGGCGCAGGAATGTCGTTTGCTCAGAAATAAACTGCCAACTCACATCTGTGCAGAAACAGATGAAGACAGTAGGGGGAAAAAGCCTTGATTAATGCAAATAATAAAATGCAACTAACCATATAATTGTGTGGTTAAGATCTCAAAGAGAAGTTGACTTCTGGATCTTTTGTTGCAGATGTTAAATGTCTTTTTACACCTATAAATATGACTGTAGCAATATAATTTGAACTGTATTAGTGTCCACACCAATGCATGATCATTCATTCATTCATTTTCCTTCGGTTTAGTCCCTTATTTATTAGGGGTCGCCACAGCAGAATGAACCGTCAACTATTCCGGCATATGTTTTACACAGCGGATGCCCTTCCAGCCGCAACCCAGTACTGGAAAACACTCATACACTCTCACATTCACACATACACTAAAGCCAATTTTGTTTACCCAATTCACTGCATGTCTTTAAACTGAGCCAGAGCACCCAGAGGAAACCCACGCGAACACGGGGAGAACATGCAAACTCCACACAGATATGCCAACTGGCCTAGCTGGGTCCCGAACCAGCAACCTTCTTGCTGTGAGGCGACAGTACTAAACACTGAGCCACCCTGCCGCTCAATGCATGATTATTTTCAGATGAATCTGAGAGCTCTATTATCCTCCATAGACCTCAACAGTCCCGAGATGCTCATAGTTTAGAAAAGGAACCAAATTTTTGTCTAATCATTCCATGTGTCTTCAGTGAATCAACTGTAATCATACAAAGCTCCAAGGACACTTTTTTGTGGCAAAAACTGTAAGACATTGTTTGTCTATATCTTCTCTCCCACATCAGATCATGCTCGTGAACGTTTACTATGAGCAATATAACGTATTGCCATTAGAATCAGAATTGCAACACAAAAGCACCATATTGCCCATAATAAATGTGCACCATTATTTGTTGTGGAAAACATTGTCGAACAAAGTCGTTTTTAAAAACTTTTTGGTGCACAAAAGTGTTCTTGGAGCTTCGCATGACTACAGTTGAACATCTCTGGACTCTTGCTGTCTATGGAGGACAAGCGAGCTCTCGGATTTCATTCAAAATATCTTCATTTGTGTTCACAATATGAACTCAAGGTTTATAAACGAAGGTTGGGTGAGAAATTAATAGCAGAATTAAAGATTTTGGGTGAACTCATCCTTTAAAAATATAGTGTGGACCTGCAGAAAGAAAGCAAATATTCTAACGTTATTGTTATTGTCCTCTGTGTGAATAGGTATCAAGGCTGTACATCCAGTCAAATTCTTTAAATAACAATCAAATTCATCAAACAGGAGTAACACACTGCTCTGACGAAACACAACAAAGTGTCTGTTGCATGTCAGTCTGTCTACTGGTGTTGCAAATTGGCTTTAAAACATATTTAAAAAAATCTTATTTAGGTATAATTTTGTTTTTTGCAATTTGGCCTCCCAACTTGCTTTTGATTAACATAGGCGATATTGCAAAAAAAATAAATTATATCACGATATCATGTTTCATATCATTCGATATCGATAATTATTGAATATTTTTAACAATACATTTAGGAATATTAGGATTTTTTATTTTTATTTACCAACATTACTAAACAAAAATATTTCAACAAAATATCTGATCTCTTTGTAATAAAATAAACATAAAGAGACTCTTAAACTTGATAAATAAAATGTTACAAAGTGTGTGCAATAGTAAAGATAGATCAACATATGTAAGGTGTCAATAATAATGATACAGTAAACCTCAAACTCTATAAACAAAACAAATTATGATAATCAGATCTGAGCTTTCAAGTAAAGGAACCAATTCAAGTACATACTGCAACATGTGAAGTTGAATGACTGCATTATCCACTATGCTAAAAAATCTTTCAGCTGGGGAGCTAGTGGCTGGGATGCACAAGAAACTAAAAAGACACTCTGGTGACATCTTTTTTATTTACAACCTCCTCACTGCTGCTATACGGCACTCATTTTCGTGTGTGTTGTTATTCTGACCTGAAGTGACAAGCGCGAGCGCGTGCTTTGTGTTTGTCTGAGGTAATTAGTCTGCTGTTACTGAAAGGTGTATATTTTATACAAAGTGTGAAGCAGATTGGTTAGTTCTACTTTCATGAATCGCGGTGCATTCGGGGCATTCGGAAAAGTTTAGATGTTTTTCAACTAGGTGTACCTGGAAAATGCGCGCGTTACGTGCGCGCCACATGCACATCATGTGCACGTCGCTCCCATGTGCGCGTCGTGCACGTCGCGTGCGCGCCTCCAGTGGAACTGACAGCCTGCAGCGACATTTTTAAAAAAACTATAGCGCTTCATAACGAAACTACATACCGAAACTTTCTTTGTCGATATTAACTGGTGTTCGGTCAATAAATACCGATATCGATTTTATCGCCCAACCTAGGTAAACAAGGCTGAATTCACCAGAGACATTTGATGGTAAACAGCATGATTATTCTTGTCCACCAACTAGACCAGCGTTTCTCAATCCTGGTCCTTGCTCCCCACCGATCTGCATATTTTACATGAACCTCTTATTTAACACACCGGATTTAGATAGCCAGCACATTATATGAGCTCCATGCATGAACTGTGTTCTGACTGACACAACCCTACGCATTTCCTTTCTCCTTCATTGGTCTCTACCTGAGCACGAAAAACCTTTATTTAACTTCAGAACAATTATTCGCAGATTTACACAATGGCATTGCCTGCAGCATCTTACTAGAGAAGCATGACAATATACCTCCTTTAATGACTACAATAAAAGTTCCCATATCGCACAATAAAAGTCAATTTGAATGAAACCTATATGCCTTCTTTGAACCAAAATCATGTTGAATGTCCTCTGGAGTCCACTACAGGGCAATTATTGTCAAATTAGAGTAGACGTCTGATATAAAAACACAAATATACGAAATGTGCAGTGTGGAGGGGCATGCTGAACAAGACCAACACTAAACTTGCATAATTCAGTCAGCTCATACTGGTTATTCCAGCAGCTGGTGGAAGTCAGTGAAATTAAGCAGATACCAACATTGACATCTATGAAAGCTGTAAACAAAAAAACATACAACACAGATTATATTAAATATGGGATTGGTGATGCATTGTTTCATCACTATTTAGTGATGACACAATGCATTTAGAAACTAACTCTGGTCTGATTGCGCTATACTGGTTTTATAGCTCTATAGGTCAACTTCCATATAAAGTATGAATACAACACAGACCACAAACATCTAAACAAACCAAAAAGAGGCATATCGTCACAAAATGCAACCATAAAATCTTCTGAATGCTTAAGCATGTCTGTTTTTTCTTTCTATAGTTGATAATTTTCCAGATTAAAATTCCATACATGCATTGTAAACGCGTCTCTTTGCATTTTGATGCTGTTACACATTTTATAAGCTATTAACACGTTCTAAACTGAAAAACAAATGCCATCATGCCACTCACACAGAATGATTATGTTCATAATGCTGCAAAAAAACATTTATTTTTATTTTATATCCTAAGGTAAGCCTTAAAAATCACAGTGTGAACACTAAGTGGACCAAGATAAAAAATATAATATTCTTGGTTTGTTTACAAGTGTGAGAACACACACACACACACACACACACACACACAACCCAGTTGGGAAAAACTGCATTAGATGATGCATAAATACAGTAAATCTTTGTCACTGCTGTTGGTTCGTTTTGTGCAATGAGCAGCTGACATGCACATGAAATACCCCAGAATCCTAAAATATCTGTTCCTCTTTCTTGATCTTGCTGGAGGCACTGCCAACACAAATAAATGTTGCATATTGACACTGCTCCTCATTTTAGGTCACCAAATGGCTATGTACACTGTGGACATGGCTATTTATGGGTGAATACACTGCAAAAAGTGTGATTTCCAGTACATATCTGGACAACTTAACAAACAGTTTTTCAAGCAGTGACTTGATCTACCCATTTATTAAGACAAGATTAGCCCTGAGAGCAGCATTAGCCTGTAATCGTTTCCTCGTTGGTTTACTAGGCAAATGTAGACAAGACCAACAGGTAAACAATACAGCTTTTCTCGCATCCATCAATAACAAACAGCATATCTGAGTTTGATATCATTAATGAGAGAAATCCATTATTGCAAATGTTTAAATTTACAATGCATCATGAAGTCACTTTAAACGATCTCTAAAATATAAACTGGTAGAGTTTATCGCAAACAGTAAAGCATGAAATCATTGTTTAACTTCTGCTCTTTTAGTATAAGCAGCAAAGTTTAATGTAATAGACAGTTTAGAAGATTTGCATCTCAGTTTACACATCTGTCAAAGTAAAGCTGTCTGTACAAGGCAGATATGGAGGAAATTTGGAGATTGTTGAAAGCAGACAGTGAGTCCTAAAGACGCTTCATTTAAAATCACATAACGTCCATGCTATGTTTCTGTGCAAAAAAAAAAACAGCCATTTAAAAAGGATGAAGGAAAATAAGGGTGAGTATAAACGTCAGGAGAATGAATGAGTCAGCGTAAGGTTGTCATGTGTCAGCTTCTCTGCCGCATGTTGGCTGACCTGACAAAGAGAGCTAAAGAAAAGTCAGACAGCTGCAAACGCTCAACTTGCAGGAAATGGGATTTGGGTTTGAGGGCATGACTCTCTATATATGAGAGAGACCTCTTGCTGGTGTTTGGACAAGGCCTCAGATGAGAGGTGGCATGGAGAAAGTACCGTACCAGAGTCATGTGCCTTTTCATCTTTTCATGATGATGAGACAGAATCTCTACAGGCCTTGTGCTGTAGTTTGTATATTTTACCAAGTCCAAATAGAGGTGGAAAAACTTTCAGAAGATTCCACACTCAGAAAATAAAGAGTCTTTGGCTGAGCTTAATATAGTTGTTGACAGTAGCTTCAAACTTTGGAAATGGGTTTTCTCAACATTTAATTAAACTGTAAATGGAGACTGCATCGGAAACCTAACTGAATTAAGTAAAACGATAAAATGTCACACGCCAAACTAATTCAACGGTAACTAATGCTAACAACAGAGCATTCGAGCATGAGAAATACAGCTTTTACTAACCTAAACACAAGCTTTCCACAATGGTGATCCAAACACCAATGCATAACAGAATTTCTATCATATTCCAACAGAACACAGCGTAAAAAGCATCTCCACTTTTCTAATTCAACTCAAAAAGCATTCAAACAACACTCAGCCTTTACTCACCACATTTAGTCCAGTGCAAAGCATGCCAGGAACTGGGAATCCCCTGCTTGGAAAAATGCTACGCTAACAGAAATTATTGTAGTAACAACAAGGTAGCCATCTTGGAAATGTTTCAGTCACACAAATTTAGTTAGGTCGTGTCCATGCTAATATGTTTAAGTTTGGAAATGCGTCTTCCTTCTCGATGCTTTGGGCTTTCATCGTTTTTAAATTGGGTAAATTTAAGTGAAGTTTATTTATAAACTAATTTCGAGAGGATCATGTGCTTATGACTGCTTGCGGCTGGTCCCGCATTATCCAATTCATGATTCACAAATCAGACGATTCCTAAGCCACTATAAATACCCTAAGTTCCATATCACAGCCATCTTTGTTTTGAAGAATCCCCCCTTCCACCCCTACTCCTCCTTTCCTAGATGGGTGGCACGGTGGCCCAGTGGTTAGCACTGTTGCCTCACAGCAAGAACGTCACTGGTTCTAGTCCTTACCAAGCCAGCCGACGTTTCTGTTCACTATCTGTTCATTAGCTACTACAGCAGGGGAGTTCTCGAGATCTACCTGAGCTCAAACTCCCCTCTCGCCTTGCAAATGGGAGGGAGCCCCGGGCTCGAGGATCTATGAGCTCAGGGCTCTCTCCCGGGAGAGCATGCCAAACAAGCTTTATAACCAATCATCAGCTAAGTGTGAACTCTTGAAAAATATATTTTGGAAAACAATGATACATTTTTAGTCATGTTATTCTCAACTCATAATTTACATTTTCTTCCATTTGTTTTTAAACTAGTTTATATAACTGTCCTGGTTTATACATTTTCTGAAAAATACAGACAACTGAAGCCACATACCCGATAAATCCTCTTATTAAATTTAATATAGAGATTTTACATGTACTTAAAACATGCATTTTGAATTGGGAAGTTTATAAAGTGCATTAAGACAGATTTATTTTGTTTGAACTAGGGCTGGGCAATCTGGGAAAAAATGCAAGCTCGATAATTATTTTCTATATTGAACGATAACAATATATATTCCTATATAAACTGTTAATGCTTCCAGATTTAAAAGAGTACATCAAGAATGACTGAAGCCACTAAAATTAGAGGGTCCATTAAACAGCATAACATTTTCGGCCGATACATTTTCAGTGGCCGAAAATTAGGTACATCTCTAATATCACCACACTTCAAGATTCCTAATGTTGCACATTTCTGCCAAGTGATTGGCTCTTAGACTCATATACAGAAAAAAAAGTCCAGAGCTTGTCATTGTTATTGACATAAATTTGATCGCGATTCGATATAATATTGTTTATAGGCCCAGCCCTAGTTTGAACTGGTTTTAGCTATTATTATGGTTACAATACATGTATGCATGTGTGTTGATCTTAGCTGAATGTTTTCATATAAATATTACATGTAATTATTAGTAAATAAGTGAGTTCTGATTAAGAATTTTAGAGCAAATTATATATTTTTACCATAATAGAGATCATAGAGAACTCTTGCTAAAAACCCGTAAAAAGTTATTAGTTACTTTACTTTAAAACAGAGTAAACCCATTGTATTTGAAACTGCTAAATTAACTTAATTTTTATAATGATCTATTTACTTAATGATATTAAGGTAACAGGTTTACTCACATTTTTGAAGTAAAGTTAACTTACTGCTTTTTACAGTGTCGGATGGTCATATTTTCACTTATAGCATTTAACATATTTTGTATTAGCAGTAACCCATTCATGAATCTTTTCCCTCCAGTAATCAGAGCCAAGGTGGTTGGAAAAAAAGAAGTGGATTCTGGGAACGATATTTATGGGAACCCGATCAAGCGGATCCAATATGAGATTAAGCAGATCAAGGTGAGGGGACGAAAATAACAGCTGTCAAAATCTATCCAACAATGTAAATGTCTTTCATTGGATTAAAAGATTTGTTGTCCTCATGCAGATGTTCAAAGGGCCGGACCGCCACATTGATGTGGTCTTCACTGCTCCCTCATCTGCAGTGTGTGGAGTGACGAATTTGGACACAAACGGCAAGAAGGAGTACCTCATCTCAGGTAAAAGTTGTGTTTTGGGCAAGTAAATGTACACTATAAAAAATATCCATATATTTTCCATATATCGGGATTAATGTTTTTCATTTATTCATCCTTTTGTATTGCATTATGCAAACTTGATCTTTCCTCCAACAACTTTTGATGTTAAAAAGTTTGAAATGGTTACTTTTATTGACATTTTTAATAGTTTGGAGTGGCTTAGTGCTGTAAATTTCAGTACAAAAACCTGGCAATAAACTGCCAGTACTTTTCCTGTTATTTAAGTTTTATTCCTCTATATATTGTTGCTTATAAAATATATTGTTTCAAACTACTAAAATGTCAATAAAGGTCACTTTATTAAATACACAGTTGAATTTACAACATCTAAACTCGACAAAGCATCGATAAAGTTTGCATAATGAAATTCATAACCATAAATAAATGGGGGGAAAAAACCTGTGACTCATGAAACACGGATCCTGTTAATTAACAGATATTTTTTAGTGTAGTCTGTAAAAAATCCACAAAACAACACTATTGCTTACAGCCTTCAAAGCAAAGCACTTGCCAGTTGGGTCGTGCTCCACTCGAGGCCATCCATTTTCAGACAGGACAGAAGTTTACAAACTGTGACTTGATGATGTGCAACGTGCTGAATTTACAGCTGGGTTTCAGTACGCTCCTCTCCTCTGTCTCTAATAAACTTGCTGATCAGGCAACTCTGAAGGGAAAAAACACAGAATATAAAAGAACGTCAAAAGACGAACACAGAGAAACTTCTGGTTTCCCCATCTTAGCCCATTCCAGCAGAGCCCAAATTACAGAGTTGACAAGGCAGAGGTCTGTGGAGGGTAGCAATTGACTTTAAAGCCCAAGTTTTCGAGGAGGAGGGGAGGTAAAATAATGAGAGAGCTGATCCTGTAGTGTGGAGTAACTGCTGAGGTTGTGTTTTCAGGGCACACGTTGACTTCTCCACACCGAGCACAAACTGCACAAGTTTCAGATTGTAACCAGAGCTAAAATAGCTTGTTTATGTCATTGTATTTGTACATTCCCTCACATTCTGTGAACTTTGGGGTTGGCTATACTTCAACACAAAGCTTTTTGTGAGTAGTGTTTTTCAACAAATTCTGTCGCTGACTCCGTGATGACCTCCGTAATGTGGTTCAGTCATAATAAAGCACAGTAGATGACTAACAGAAGGGTACAGTTTATTCTTGAACAAAGCAGCGTTTGGTAAACGTGGTGACATGTTATTGTGTTCTGCTGTGCTGTTGTTTTGTCTGCTGGGTCTTGATGTGCCCGTGACTATCAGATGTTCACAGACTGTTCAGTTTGTTTTGTCTGGACACTGTGTATTTTCAGGAAAGGCGGAGACCAACGGTAAGATGCACGTGACTCTGTGTGATCTCATCATGCCCTGGGAATCCATGAGTGCCACCCAGAAGAAGAGCCTCAGTCAGCGCTACGAGATGGGGTGTGACTGCAAGGTGAGGATATTAGATACTTTGGAGGGACATATAATAATTTTCACTGTAAAATATACTGTCAACAAGCGGTGAGCAAAATTCAAAGTTTGAGCAGTTGGCTCTGTTTCAATTGATTTGAACTGGTCATGACCTGAGGGGCCAGAATGGGATTTTGAATTAGAATGACAGGCAAAGTAATCTTTCTATTCATCTGTCCAGCCAGTTAAATGTCATGTGCCTGATCATCCATCCAATCATACAGTTATATATTGATCCATCTGATTATGAGTCTATCCATTCATCCATTCAGTTATCTTTCCATCCAACCCTACCATTATTATATTATTGTCTGTGCCGGTCTATTTATTTATTTAACCATTATTCACCCATCCATTCAATTATCTATCTATCTGATTATCAGTGTATCAATTCATCTGTCCATCCATCCAGTTGTCTTATTCATCCATTACTCCAATTTATTAATGTCAATCTGTCTGTCTTATCCATCCATCGAATTATCAGTCTATCCATCCACCCACCTATCTATCTGCTTATCTATATATCAATTGGTCCATCCATCTGTACATCAATCCATCCTAACATTCGATTATTTATCCATCCAATCACCCATCTATCCAATTATCTGAAAATCCATCCAAGATTCCGAGTTTATCCATCATCCACCCACCTATCTGCTTATCTATATATCAATAGGTCCATCCAACTGTACATCAATCCATTCAAATGTTTATCAATCCAATCATCCATCTATCCAATTATCTGTAAGTCCATCCAATTTTCCAAGTGTTTATCCAGCATCCACCCACCCATCTATCTGCTTATCCATATATCTATTGCTCCATCTATCAGTGCATCAATCCATCCAAACATTTAATTATTTATCCATCTGATCACCCATCAATCAAATTATCTGTAAGTTTATGCAACTTTCAGAGAGCTTATCCATCATCTACCCACCCATCTATCTGCTTATCTATATATCAACAGGTCCATCCATCTGTATATCAATCCATCCAAACATTCGATTATTTATCCATCTTATCACCCATCTACCAGTCCAACTATCCAAGAGTTTATCCATCAATCTGTTCAACCACATTAGACCTAAAAGCCTTTAACCTTCAAAGCTTGTTACATTTAGTTAAAATTTAAAAAGTGTAGATGGAGTTAGTGTAGGAATAGCTTGTCCTGTGAGGATCATAAGCATAAATATGATACCTCAAATCTTGCTGCATTTTTAGGTGTCAACACACACTACCAAGTAGTATTTAATAATAACCTTTACCTTGTTGTATTATATATAGGATTTGCACATTTCATTTAGCCAACCTCACATAAGTTGCTTAAAAAAACAGCAGAATCAGTATCACACCCTGTTAACAAACATTGTTTTTACTGAACCCAGATCACACGCTGTGCGACCTTCCCATGTGAGATCAGCGCCCCAGAGGAGTGTCTGTGGACAGATTGGGTGACAGAGAAGATAATTCACGGGCGCCAGTCTGACCACTATGCCTGCATCAAGAGAGGAGACGGCTCCTGCGCCTGGTACCGCGGAGTCGCGCCACCCAAAAAAGAGTTTCTGGATGTGGAAGACCCTTAAACCATCTCTCTCTCTCTTTCCTTTCTCCACATCACCCAATCTGAGATTCTTACAAAAATCATAGATGAGGTGTAAGTTAATATCGACATAAAGACAAAACTCTACCAAATTGAAATTGAAACAGGCTAGATTTAGTGTACAGTCTTCATTAGATATCGCAACATGAGACAGAATGAAGCGAATGTAACAACCCCACCCAAGGCTGGCTCTCCATCGGGTGTGGGACAATCCTTTAAAATGAGAGCACTTTCTGCCCCCCAAAACAGCGCTTAGATTTCTCTCTGCACAAAGGATCTCTTTACAATCTCCCAAAACTGCAGTCGCTCGGCTCATTTGGTATTTTCAATTTCTGGTAATCCAGTCCAAACCCACATGGGGTGGTAGTGAAAGTATTACTTTTGAAGGTAGCGTAATTTCCCCAAAGCCATGCCAATTGGTCCACTCAGATAAATGGTGAGGCAGGACTTCCCAGATAGTTCAAAGATGTGCGGGGACCTGGAAAGAACTGGGGTTTAGGGAAAAGCAAATTAAAGACCAAAGTTAATGTCGCTAGTCAGGAATTTGTGACGGAAACAAAATTGTGCTGCTGACCAAATTTCAGAACTGTTGTATATGAAGCTGTTTTTCATTTCACCTCCACTGCTTTTCACAACACATCCTTCATGTATACCCCCCCCACCCCAAATGAAGGATTCATATTCTGACAGCAGTTTCTAGTGTTAGCAATATACAAATTCGACTTTTGTTATGTACATTTATAAATCAACCATCCCCAATTTGTTTTGTCAATATGTCTGTACCTTTACTTAGTCTCGAACACCCATAATTTGTGCATTTATTCTTCCATTAATAATTCAGTGATACTATTTGCACTTTTTAAAGACAAAACCAAGAGGACCGTCTCCTCTTTTTAAAAATTTTTTGTAACTCATTTTCAGTGCTTTTGTTCTTGTTTTACTTTACGAATTACAATTATCTAAGGTCCTTTTTTATCTTCTGTATTGTGTCATTTACGTACCCGAGGAGGTACCCGAGACTTTAGTTGCCATGGTAATGGGAAGACCCTTGGTTTTTGCCCTGGAGTAAAACAAGGCTGATTGGATTGGCATGCAAAGACACAGGCCTATAGCATGCGCTGAGAAAGAGGAAACAAAGAGCGAGGTTCCTTTCTCCTGTGCTGTCAATAAACTCAGGAGTTTATTGGCGGCTTGAGAGGAAGGCACGGAGTTGGGTTGTTGCAGCTGTCCTCTGATTGGGCATTGCCAAGTCATGTGATTGACTGAGGGTGAGGCGTTTGAATACTAGTTGCTAGGCGCTTCGTCAGAGTGAACCATGTGGTCATAGTGATTGAGAGACAGAGCGAAGAGAGATGGAGCGCTGTTGAACTGACGAAAGCAACAATAAAAGTGTTGATCGATTTAATGCATCGCTATCATTGTATAAAATCAACACCAAGATCATTTGTATTGACAAAGGGAGCATTCTTAAAGGCACAGTCCACCTATTAATTTGAATTCTATCATAATTTACTAACCTTCCACTTGTTCCAAAACTGTTTTGAGTTTCTTTCTTCTTTTGGCCACAGAAGAATGTATATTAATAACAATTTGGAAACTCCATAGTATTTTGGAACCACTTGAGGGTGAGTAAATATTTTTGGGTGAACAATCCCTTTAATAAGTAATCGTTCAATTCACGCCTTTCCGTTTTGACTGTCAGTGTTCCAGCATTAACGTACAATGCTTTTTTTCTGTGTGATTTAAATTAAGATTTTTGTTTCAGTATCCTCACTTCTCTTCTTCACACCAGGAGCATTGTCATACACAAGCTTGGACGAATAGGCTATATAAAGGTTAATGTTTAATATGCATCGAGCTATAACTACTTAAACGGCTTTGTATTAATTGTTATTGAACTCTAATGGCGTAAGTTAAATGATTTTGTTTTTTCACGTTTATACTTTTTAAAATGTGTTATTACCTTTGATTTATATGATCATTGTGTTATTTTTTACCAGTCTTTTGTCTTTCTCTTTTATGATTTGCTGAAAAAGAGCAGGAATGTGAGACCTAGTGTCTGAACCACATGACAAAAGCTGTGGTAGAAGAAGCAGACTATGCATGTCTTTGATGCTTTGTGTTAATTCTTATGTCGACGTTCACTTGACGGATAAATATACAGTATTACCAAATAAAATATTAAACTACATCAGCTAGTATCATTTCTGTTTTTAAGTCTATGCATATTTATTTATGGGTCATTTTGGTGGTCACATTACATTTGCTAAAGTGACTTTTTATTTAATGAATGAATATTCGGTGCAAATGTATGCTTCAAGGGTTTAAGTAGATTTTGTGAAAATGTCAAATGCGTGAAGTAATGTTCAGTGTAACAGAGGTCAAAAGAAACTAAATATTTATTCTGACCTATATTAATACATACACAGTTGAAGTCTCCTGTGAAATTGGAAGTTTTTTTTTTTTTTTAATCCCCAAGTGTTGTTTAGCCGAGAGACATTTTTCAACACATTTTTAAACATAATAGTTTTAATAACTAACTTCTAATAACTTATTTCTTTTGACTTTGTCATGGCAACAGTACATATTATTTTTAGATCATATTTTGGAAGATACTAGTATTTAGTGTGAATTGCAAGTGCAAGACTTTGCCCAGAAGAAGAAAAATTATAGGAAATATGGCGAAAATAGCCTTGAGCTGTTCAAATATTTAGAAAAATATTTTAAATAGTTAAAAACATTCCCAGGAGGGCTAATATCATTTGGACTTAGAATGTACATATAATACCAAGAGATCATGTTACATTTTATAAATATAGTATAAATATAAAATTGACAAATAATTATTATTATTATAAATGTTAAAAAAATGCAGTGGTTTAAAGAATAGTGGCCAAGTATATAATTCTTGTAAATACATCTGACATTTTATTTAGCTATTTAGTGAACTAGTGTAACACTGAATGACATTTTATTGGCTGTAAATCATGTTCAGTAAATCAAGGCTAAATGGAACCATTTAATCCAATATATTAAACTAAAATTATAAATAAATATTTATATACAAACAAAATTCTGCTGCACAGATGTCTGAATATATTTAATGTATGTAGTAAATAAAATTGCTTCATTGTAAAAATTTGTATATATATATATATATATATGAATCTCTGGTAGCCTTTTAAAGTATATATATCAGAGCATCTGACAGAAGTGTTGCATATTTACATTTTTAAAAGCTCGAATGATCAGACACTGCCCTCATGTGGCAGGAATGAAGAGCGAATTCGGGCGACGATAAAATAAACACAAGGTCCACTTTGGTTGAACTCTCACGAGTTATAACAGACCAGGGGTTTATTTCGACAGCTGTCAGTTTATTTCATCATCTCATAATGATGAAAACAAGTACAGAACTCAGATAGTTCACAGTGAAGTCACACTACGAGCGCATCAATCTTTTCTTTTCTTCTTTTAAAATGTAAATGTAAGGCACACCACATCCACAAAACACCCTTTAAAACCGAACCTTAAATGGAGCATTTATCCAAAAATGAAGGTTTCCTCACCATTCACACCATCAAATAGTTACAAACTTAAATGAGTTGAACAGAGAAGATAATTTGAAGAATGTTGGACACCGGTAGCCATTAGCTCCCATATTAGTAAAAAAAAAACAAACAAACAAAAAAAAAAAAACATGGAAGTCAATGGCTACCAGTTTCCAACATTCTTCAAAACATCTTGTGTGTGTATATATGTATATATGTATATGTATATATATGTATATATAATCTATAACAAGTGAAGGGTGAGTAAATGATGACAGAATTTACATTTTTGGGTGAACTGTCCCTTAAAAGATTCACCAGTTTATGCTTGTGACTGGTATTTCAAAACATAAACATGATATATATTTCATGATAAATTTCTGTCAGTTTAAGAACAACATGTTAAAAACTGATGGCTTTAAAGCATTAGACCTTAAAAAAAGCCTCCTGAGAGATGCATGTGGTACTGTAGATGGAGTTTGGCATCAGAGGGCAATAACTCTTACAATCTGCTTGCAATTATTCGGGGATAATCATACATGACAAGATAACTAAATCAGGTTCAAGCAATCTCCAGAAATTTTCTGTAAAACTTATCTATACAAATCAAACTGATTCTCGGCAGCATTTAGGGCCAACTGTAAAACAACTCTTCATATATTAGGCTTTACTGCAGCAAATCTCTCTGGGTCGTAAAGCAAAATGTCAAACCAAAACGCTTCTTTTTAACAACCTTTTCAACAAAAAGATCTCCAGTGTGTGTGTGTGTGTGTGTGTGTGTGTGTGTGTGTCCAGCGCTCACAAGCCCTTGTTGAAGTAAACGTGACTGATTTGCTCCCCGTACTGAGAGATGATGGATTCTCTGAGCTCCGGCTCCAGCTTCGATACGGCCATCGAACTGCAAATCAATGAGCAAATCACTGATTAGTTTGTTTCAGTCCAAAATTCTTTGCACGGTTTCTTGTTGTTGTTTTTTGCAGCTGCAATAACTAGAGAATAATATAAGCTAATCAAGCTTGGAAAGTGATGAGTATGAGAAAAAAAATAAGACTTACTCATACTTTTATTTATTAGGAGTGCATTTTAATAAAGTGCTTTTAAAATGAATGAATAAAACGATCAAATATAAAATTTATAACAAAATTAAAATATTTTGTTGCTACAAAGCTAAGTACTTTTAAGCAACTGAAAACTAAGCAACTGATTTGCATGTTAAAATAATAATTAAAAATAAATCAATAATTTGAACAATTTTCAAGTTTTTGTTGCTGCATAAATCGGAGAACATAAGCTTATTAAGCAAGGAAAGTAATGAGTATGTACAATCAAGTGAAGAAATTAAATGGACCTGTAATTGATAATTTTATTCAGTAGAAGAGGAGTACATTTTTATTACAAACACTTTAAAATTAAATAATTAAATATAAAAGCAATTATAAAAAATAAAAAAGATTTTAAAATATGTTGTCACTATATAACTTTCAGTAGGAGTGAACCTAACATTAATCCTTTTATTCAGTAGGAGTATGTTTTTATTATAAATTCTTATAAAATTCATTATATAAAATTAAAATAAGATTTAAAAATGTGTTCCCCAGCGGGAAGGGAACTTCAATGCTATGTGGAAACTTCCACTATGGGGATTTTTTCAGAAAGCCAATCATCTGAAGAGAAATAAAATGCCAATGAGTTGGCGGTGTCAGCGCACGCAGTTGGCAGCAATCACAATCAATTTGTGTATAAGAATGCCAGCCACGCATCACAAACGCACCTTTTCGCTTTCAGAAGCCTTACATGCAGACTGAAAGAGACGTTTTGCTGTTATCCTCCGAGTTCGTTCAAGAGAGAGAGTGAGAGAAAGCTCTCATATTCTGAGAGGCTGATTTCTCCTGGTTCCAGTGCGAGCGACAGCGCCCTCTCACTCGATGACACCAAGGACCAGATGTCCATCGCTGCATCGGAGGGTTGGCTGTCATTTCCGATGACAATTCGGACCCGCTTCCTCCATCAGGGGTGGTAAGCGAGGCTCCGGATATGGAATCTGATATGATGGCTTTGCTAACCCGGGCTGCTTCGGCAGTGAGGCTGGAGATGGCTTGTCCCCCAGCTTCGCCACCGGACCAATTAGACGGGTGTTACGTGGAGGATAAGAAGGTGAAACCCTCTAAGCCTCCCATCCTCTTCTTCCCGAAGGTGCACAGTAAGTTCACGCAGTACTGAGGGACGGAGCAGCCAGGGGGAATGAGGCGAATCCCCAGATCAAGCGTGCTAACGTGGTCAATCTTGCCCGCGTGGTGCCCCTTCCCGGCGTGGTTAGCCTCGGCTCCTGTCCAAAGCGTGTAGGTTGTATGCGTCCCTCTGGGTCATAGCCTACACTGCTGTGGGCCAGGCTGCTTTCGTTTTGCCTACTATGGCATGTATTACACCAGGTGTCAGCACTGTGTCCCCCCCGTCTTGCTCGAGGAGATTGCTGTCCTCCTGGCGAAGGACGCAATCGAGCCAGTCCCCCCAGCCGAGATGAGGTATGGGCTTTTTAGTCTGTACTTCATTGTAGCCTAAAAGAGCGATGGGTTATGACCAATCCTAGCAGCCGGTCGGGCAATTCGGGCCGGCCCGCTCTCACGTTCTCCTGAGGCCCTGGCCCATCTAGGTCCCCGAGGTTCCTACAGTGCTTTCTTTTTAGACCACATAGTGAACCTGCAAGCGCTGCCTATGGAGGAGGCAGACCCAGCCCCTTTCTTTGCTGTGTCCTGTACGACTCTAAGCAGCTCCTTTTCTGTTATGATTGGCAGACGAGAAGTGGCGTATCCATACTGAGATTGGCCCACCGGATAGTGGATGCCATCTCCCTCACTTTTCAGTGCCAGGGTGAGCCGCGTCCCCCGGAAGTGAGAGCACACTCAACTAAGAGTATCGCCTCCTCTTGGACGTGTGCACGCGGCGCCTCTCTAACAGACATCTGTAGAGCTGCGAGCTGGGCGACACCTGTACATTCATAAGATTATAATCTTTGGGAGGAGTTGATTTTCCTCACGTGTACTGGATACCGCCTTTGAATGAGGAAGTTCGGTTTGGTGTTGAAACAAGCTTGTTACGCCTTTCTCTCATAGGTCTTCTTGCCACCAGGTCTCCCCATTTGGTCAGCAGGTGGCCTCCGCAGCGTCCTCCCTCGGGATTGCACGCTTTCCCAACATACTGTCGTTTTTAAAAATTCACAGTTAAGTAAGGGCCAGGGGACATGTTGGAGGGCTGCGTCTCTGGTGTATGGTGCGCTTACGCTGGAGCCTGGCGAACCTCTTACCAGTGACGCTGTGGCGTTTTCCATACATTTTCCCCATAGTGGAAGTTTCCACATAGCATCCCCTCCTGCTGGGGAACGAAACGGGGGGGGGGTTATGCTATGTTCCTTCGCCACAGTGATTGCGCCTTAGCTGACAGCTGTAGTTCGGCTTCTTCAGCTAGAAAAGGTGTGATTGTTGCCAGCTGCGTGCTCTAACACGTGCTTTCTGACGAAATCCCCATAGTGGAAGTTTCCACAGCATTTCCGTTCACCGAGGGTTATGTAGTAGTTTCGTTTCCACTATGAACGTATTATTAATCATTTTATTCAGTAGGAGTACACTTTTATTATAAATACTTATAAAATTAAACAATTATATTATTAAATACAAAATTAAAATAAATTTTTAATCATATTTTGTCACAATAAAACTATGCATGTTTGTTAGCTGAACTACATGTTAATTGACAAAGAGAAAAAAATAATTATTATCATTATTAAATTAAAAGTTTAATTCTACTTAAAATAACACTTTAAAATATTTTGTCACAATATAACTATGAGCAGTTTTGTTAATTGATTTAAATGTTAACTGTCAAGAGTGAAAATAATAAATATGTCAAATAACACTTTTTTTTTTTTAAACAGTAAAACCCAAAATCTTTGGACATATATTGGACTTATATTTGAGGATACTGAACTGCATTAAAATCCCCTATATAGTCTGTAAATGCAGTATATGCAAATGTTACCATCTCTGAGGAAACAGTGAACATGCTGCAGGAACCATGAAGACCAGACTGTAAAGCAGAGAAAGACAGATCGTTTCCTCTACAGAAACACATTTGACATATTAATTATTGCTATTTTCATAAAACGAAGAGCAATCACTCACAACACGCCAACCATCATGACTTGCAGCGGCCCATGAAGAAATGTGATTTTCTGCAACAGAAGGAGAAAGGGAACAAAATAAGATTATATTTAAAAACATAATTATGGCATATAACCCACATCAGATCATTAGCTAACATTTAGAAGCATTATAAAATGGATGTTTATGCCCTGATAATAACTAGATGCTTCATGTTTGCATCTGCTTTTGAGAGCTGCAGAAAGTGAATTTCTACTAGAAATGCTTGCAGATCATAAAGCAGTTATTTGATCATTTCTCCATTCAGTCGTTCCACTGGGTGCTTCTTAAACACGAGAGAGCGTCAGACTGACCTGCATAAATCTGTGCTTCTCCAGCCTCTGCATAATAATGGGGAGAATGACTGGAAAGACGACAGAAAGGCTCAGGATTCAGTGGTTTTATTTCTGCACTGAGATATGATGGTTAAACACTGGTCAAACTCTGCACTTACTCATGCCCGGTGCTGCCATGGTAACGCGAGAGATCACCACCTGTGTGATGCCCTTCACAGCTGCTTTCTGTCATAAACACACAGCACACACACAGTTAATACACTTAAACTACTAGTTGTATTCTTCACATTTTGTTGTTCTCGTTTGTAAGTTGCTTTGAATAAAAGCATCACTGGATATAACACTCAAACACTCAGATCTCTTTACCACAAGTAATTTCAAGAGTTCACACTTAGCTGATGATTGGTTATAAAGCTTGTTTGGCATGCTGTCCCGGGAGAGAGCCCTGAGCTCATAGATCCTCGAGCCCGGGGCTCCCTCCCTTTGCAAGGCGAGAGGGGAGTTTGAGCTCAGGTAGATCTCGAGAAATCCCCTGCTGTAGTAGCTAATGAACCAATAGTGATTACTCTTGAGATGTAAGGAGCACCTTAGTAGGAGCACGTCTATGATGCCGATTTGGAATAGTCAATTAACTTAAGTTGCATGTTTTTGGACAGAGAAAACCGAGGAACCCAGTGGAAACCCACGTGAGCACGGGGAGAACGTGTAAACTCCACACAGAAATGTCGGCTGGCTTGGTAAGGACTAGAACCTGTGACGTTCTTGCTGTGAGGCAACAGTGCTAACCACTGGGCCACCTTGCCACCCATCTAGGAAAGGAGGAGTAGGGGTGGAAGGGGGGATTCTTCAAAACGAAGATGGCTGTGATATGAAACTTAGGGTATTTATAGTGGCTTAGGAATCGTCTGATTGGTGAATCATGAATTGGATAATGCAGGACCAGCCGCAGCAATCATAAGCACGTGATCCTCTCGAAATTAGTTTATAAATAAACTTCACGTATTCAAGTCCATATGACCCAGAACAGAATAGTGTTTAAGTGTAGTTTTTAGTAAGGGAACAGAATATTTTAGGGATGTTTTTTCAGGTCGTTTTGGACCCGGTATGTTTACAGCAACATCAGGGCATTTTATTTATAATACATATAAATTAGTGCTGGGCAAAGATTCATCGCAATTAATCGCATCCAAAATTAAAAATTGGTTTTGACATAATATATGTGTGTGTATTATACATATTTATTATGTATATGTGATGCATACACATACATGGTAACAAAACTATTTTATTACATAGCTATTTACATGTATATATAACTTTTATCATATGCATATATTTTATATATTTAAATATAAATAAACATTTTCTCAAATATCTGCATGCATGTGCATTTATATATACATAATAAATATACACAGTACACAGACATATATTATGTCGAAACAAACTTTTATTTGGATGCGATTAATTTTTGCCCAGCACTAATGTAGATGAATGTCAACTGACAAACCATTGCAGCATGAAAAGTTGGTCACCTTTTTTATCTGAAAGTGAAAATGTATGCATTTTATAACGGGGTTTCTGCAGGTTTCATCAAGTCAAATTTAAGACTTTTTAAGAACATTATTCATGAAATATTAGACTTATACAGGGCTGAACGCTAAGATTTTTTTTCTAATGAAAAATGAAAAGATTTTTACTAACCTGATGAAAATATTTTAATAATTTCTAATTTAGTTATTTCTTAGCCACATATTTTAAATAATGTGTCAAAACAACCAAACTCTGGTTGTATAGATTTTTTTTTTTTTAAAACACTAAAAGCTATAATAAGCTAAATATATACACAACAATCTCTCCAGGTCAGTGTCCTCACCATAAATAGATGGAGAACTTTTAAACAAATGTCATTGTAAGGAATATAATTAAATTATATTGGTAAATACAGTAAAAAAAATAACTTTTGTTAAAAGTTCTATTGAGATGGATTGCTGGTGATTGTGTCCGTCTGATTGAGTAGCTTTTCATAGGAAATTTAAGACCTGTTTAAAATGATTTAAGACCTTCAACACAATATTTTGGTAAATGTAAGTCTTTTAAAGGCCTAAAATTTTGTTTTTGCAATTCAAGACATTTAAAGACTTATTCAGACCCTGCAGACACCCTGTATAATAACTAACGCTTTTTAAGTGTTATTAATATTGTTTTGCTATTCTTAGAAATAATGTAAGTTTCATAAATCTGGACTGTTTTTGTGAAGTCAAAGAAATTAAATGTAAAATTGTGTGTGTGTGCCTGTGTACTGTGTGCATATATAGACACAAAATTATTAGCCCTCCTGTGAAATTATTTATTAATTAATTATTTTAAATTTTCCAAGTGATGTTAGACTGAATACCAGTATTTTGCAAAAAACTACACACATACCATTATTCATTTGTCTTGTGGATTATATCCCATTCAGGACAATAAAAAAGCTATTTTAAATTTAAACAAATTCATGACAATAAAAAAAAAAGCAATTTAAAAAAGCATTAAAAAAAAAGTTACATATGATACCTATTTTTTGCCAGGGTAAATGTAAACCTGCCAATATAATAGCTGAAATGTAACTAGTTTTATCGGTTGAGTAAATGTTTCTTACCCTCGAGTGGCCCAGTTTATTTCCATCTTCATCTGTCACAGCAATGCCATTCAAAATCTCCCTGTACAGAACAGAATCAGAATGAATATACCAATATCTGAACCTGCAAAACTGACAGGAAAAAAAGGCTGGTAGGAAACGTGAGTCTCACTGCTGTCTCATCATTGGGATATTGACACAGTTTGCAGCAGCGACGGCAGCGAACGGCACCCAGCGAGCCACCAGTGGAGGAGCTTTCTGAAGACAGAGAAGAAAAGACTATAATACACAAAAAACAGATGATGTACATCCAGATCCAGATACAACACAGAAAACAGTCAACACTGGTGGCGGCAATTTTTTTTTAAAAAGGATTTTTTAATAACTTGTATCATTTTATTTGATTACATTGAAGTAAAAGATTAAATGAAATGAAAATTAAAGTAAAATATTTAGGTCTGTAAAAAAATTGCCGCCACCAGTGTTGAATGTTTTCTGTGTTGTATCTGGATCTGG
>CAIGQW010052810.1:989373-1023637 GCA_903798125.1 Danio choprae
ACTACAGTTACTACAACGACTACTACTACAACAATTACTACTACTACCACTACTACTACTACAACGACTACTGTTACAACAACGACCATTACTACAATAATTACTATACTACTACAGTTACAACAACGGCTTTTAGTAGCAAAATATTAGTTTTGTTATTTATTTATATATATATATGTATTTGAGAGAGAGAGAGAGAGCGGGGGCAATTTTCCTTAAACTTAATGTTTATCAAGGAATCTTAAAAACATTTATTACATTTTTACCGAATCATCGTTTTAGAATTATTTCTAAAGGATCATGTGACACTGAACACTAGAGTAATGCCTGTTGAAAGTTCTGCATTGTCATCTTAAAGATAGATTTGAATTGTATTAATTCTACTTAAATTGTAACATGTCTAAATATTGCAGTTTTTGCTAAACTAAATATTTGTAAAGTGAATGCAGCATAGGCATAAAGTCTTCTTTAATATATCCCTTTTTAGTCTTATACTTATTCAAAGTGATGTTAATAGTTGTTTTTGCTGCTAAAACACAAATGTATGTATTAATCCAAAAACTTTGAACAAACCGTAATTACAAAGCCGCCTTTTGCCAATACATTTTCATTTGCATTTACATTTTTAATGGCCCAAAAGCTAGCCTTAATCTTAATTGAATCGATTCTAGTTAATTAAATCAAAATGAGTCCATCTGAGTGCATTTGATCTTTAATGAGCAAAACAGGCTCCATCCCTTAAAGAGAAGATTCTCATTCTGCCTTTAATGTTTAGAGTAAAAAGCGACCAATGAAGAGCAGAAACATTTGTCCTAGCACCCTTCCCCCCCCTCCATCTCCAGAGTTGCCAAGTCTGCTTATAATGCACAACTTGGGCTTTTTTTTTAAAGTTGCATTAAAAAAATCATGGTTTGCAGGTTGTTTTTTGGGGCTCATAAAAAAATATATATGGTTGCTTGTTTGACAACCAACATAATTTCTTTATATGTTTACTTCAATGCATTGACAATGTCTGTTCACAGATAAAAATCCATTAAGACAAACACTATAGAGTTTTGAATGGGTAAAAATGCAAGGTTAATATGGATGCTCTAGCGAAAGAAGCCCCGCCTTCTAGTATGGAACCAGTCATTGATTGCCATAGACTTGCCATAGACTGACGATTCTCTGAGGGAGGGGGTCGGTTAAGACGTGTTTTTATGACAGTTTCTGCAGCTTCATTATTATGAACCCTATGGCATCAGTAAATGTACTGAGATCTCAGTGAAAACTTGCCTCAAAGACATGAGAAAAATATCTACATCAACTTGCTTATCTCTACTTTTAAATGAACCAACCAATGTTTTCTTATTTTGTAATCTGTATGAAACACTATTCAGAGAATGATATGTGTAATACTTAATTGACTCATATGGTGGTTACAGTTTGATTTAAAGGTTAATATCTGATCGTGTCCTCCTTACACGTAGTCTCAGACAAGCAATCTCAGACACAATGCACTCAATGGAGCCAGTGACGACACTGAGTACGTTTACATGGACACCAATACAATTGCAACTGCAGTTGAACTTGTCACAAAGGTAAAAACGAAACGCCCAAAATCACAGATGGTTCCATGACGAACACGAACTGTTGCTGTGCAAAACGCAAATAATTAGATTACTGATGTCCATGTAAACGTAGTCACTGTGAGGGGTGGGGTTAGGTGTGCGCATTAAAAGCATTGCATGCAGTCTCAGCTTGCATCCTGCACTCAGTCTGTAGCAAGACCCTTCTCCCAGAAACAGCCATAAATAAAATTAGTATTGTCATCTTGTTCTTTTTGAGTGCGCATTAGCTTGGGCAACCTGGAAAAAAAAAATCTGCATTTAGTTTGATTTGAATGCTTTGAAACTAAATTTAAGAGACAATTGTTGCATTTCACTGGTGCTTCTAATAAATGTCAAACAGTGTAGCAAACAGTTTTGGAGTATTTGATGTTTCCCCATTTATAGAGCTAGGAGCTGCACTTGCATGCCTGAAAGATGCTTTAAAGATGTCCACCAAGTAAAATTACTTGCTTTAAAGAGACTTTGATTCAGAGAAGAATTATGTTACATGATTCAACAGTGCTCAACAGTAGATGTAAATTGACATAGGAGAGGGAGGTGAACATTCTTTTTTTATTGATCAATTTGTCATTTATTTATAAATGCATTTGGTATTATCATTGCAGCCTATTAGGATTATTTTATTAGAACTTTATGGCTATATGATGAGGTGACTGGAGATAAGTGAAAAGTGCATCTCCTGCTTTGTTACAACTTAATGATTTATTTATTTTTATATATTTCTTTTTATAATAGTAACATTTTTGAGTTTCAAACTCAAAGCAGTTTTTAATTTAATACACTCCAAAAAATGACGTTTGAGGTTTTGTTCTAACTACTTATCTAAAATGAGCTGAACCAACACAATTCTTGAGGTTTTTTTTGGGGGGAGGACAACTGCATTGTTTTATGTTCAATCCACTTAAATTTGTAAAAACTTTGTAAATTTGTGATTGATCTAGGTATTGCATTCTTGGATCAAAACAAATGCAAGCACAGGTTGCCAGATTGACGACATTAACAGGAGCAAGTCTCGAGCCTAAAGGCTGATTTAAACCGTGTTCTAAATAAAAGCAATGGTACGCGATAGAAGGAATATTTTCCATATTAAAAGGAGTTTTGTCCTAACCAACACCTCGAACTGATATATTAGAACCGGCTTCTATTTCTCAAAGGTGAACAACAGGATGAATGACAGTGATCACCTCAGCTACACCTCATGTGCTTTATTCAGTGTAAAATGCTAACAATGTGAGTTTGAATGGCATTTTACATGACATTTATTGCCATACTGAAGAAAGCAGCAGCAGATAGTTCACCTCAGATATTGAAAATAAAATAAACCGTTTGAAATTGAATTTTAGAACTGTGAAATAATGCAAACCAACATATTCTGTATCAGTGATTCAGCATCTACATTTAATAATTGTAAAGAGGTTTAATATGTATTAATTACATTATAAACCTTACCATTTCGTAAGTGAGTGCATATTCTGTCTTTCTGAATGGCTGTATTTAAATTTCTGTTGTGTTTCGTCTGGTGCAAACAGCCAAATTGCTTATCACTGCAAATCTCGTCACAGCGTGTTGTTAGGACACGTGGTTACAATGTAACCTGCTCAACTAATGTTTATGTTTGTAATATTTATATTATTTGCTGATTAATAACCACCTCATGTGGAACTCTGAATCTGAGTCTCATTTTGGAGTCTGCTACTGTCCACCGGAGGTCGCATTTTGGTCACGGGCATTCATTCATTCATTCATTCATTCATTCTGAATGAATGAAATACGCTGGTTTCCACCAAGGCAGCCCGGGGTGCTGAAATGTCATAGGCTTAAGTGGCATTGGGCGGGTTAAAAGAACCAAAACAAAGACAGCGTTCCAGCACATAATAGACATTTTCAAAGCAGAATATCTGACTTTAGCATTGTTTTTTAGATAAACAAGAATGTTCACTTAGCATGTTAAAATATCTGCAAACATAATATGGTATTTTTATGCTTTAAAAGAGTCAAAATCTTACATAGAGCACCTTTAATTCCTTCATGTTATCCAAACACAAATCGATTGTGTGGAACCCAACATTTTTTTACAGTGTATGTTGCCAGCTCATGTATTAATAAATGCTACATATTAAATCATTTAAAAGAATACATAATAAATAATAAAGAAAATGTAATCATTTTGGTCTTGTTCTTGAAGCTGCTGTTCTGACTTTTCCCTGTTCGCTCCTTTTCTTCATTCTTCGTTCTCCTTTTCGACCATGCTGACTGAATAGCGACCAGGCTGAGTGCTTGAATAAGAACACACCCGACCACTCCCTCTGTTTCCTGCACTCGGCATCTTTTTGAGTGACATTCGCAAGCTGACACGTGCGCCCACAGTGAAGCGGGCAGGCCCTATTAAGCCTGAATAAATCCTCTGCCAGCCAGCTCTTTGAGACAGGCAATTAGACAGGCCTCCATACCTCCCTCTGCATCCTAGTGTGAAGGACCCAGCCCTCATCCAGCATTCTTATCCACAGGCTTTTCCTTCCATCTGGCCCTTAGACAAGCCGGAGTAGAAAGACAGTGGCTTTTTTTGAATTCTGCTTATTGAAGTGAGAGAGAGAGAGGCCCCTTTCTCTCTGATTTAAATTGGTAGTCTTGAAGTGTGGCTGTTTTTTGATGGAGCCAAGAAGAAATCGTCTTCGAGATGGGTAACAAAGTTCTGGGAGAATGGATTATCGTCGGGAGCAAAGCGAAATGTCTTGGAATATAGGGCGTAATTAGCATTATGATGGTCTGTTTGGTTCCTTTTAATTATATCTGACTTCAGATGGAGACATGGATGAAATACAAAGCTATTCTTAGTATCTACTTTCAAATGAGACCACAGTTGTGCGTGTAATTCAAAGAGGTCATGAAATTAAGTCCTTTTAGATCGGGTATGTTATTTTTACATTGGTCAGAATCTTCGTTATAGTTTTGGCAGTGTTACTTTGTAAAAAAAAATAATAATAATCTCTTAAACATTTATTCCTGTAGTCACCATTGTTGTTATGGTTGTCAAGTACTCACATTTGTCTGTAGACTGAACGTGTGATATGTATGTGCATAACAACACTTGTTTTGTTTAATTGTAGTTTAAATAGAGATGATACTGGGTATCGCTTAAGTACTAATACTTACTATTGGCTTTTTTTGGTACTTGTTGATATTATACAGTACATTCCTTATCCCACCCAACAGCTAAACACAACTACTACCTTAATAACAATTAATAAGCAGCAAATTAGTTTAGCTAAAAGTCGGTTTGTTAATAGTGAGAATCGTACCTTAAAATAAGATCACATTAAATGTTAAAAAAGTGCACTTTGAAGCCATTTTCCAAAGTTGATATTTTTTAGGCCCCCGAAACACCACTGCCACCTAAATGAATGACTATATGCATTAAAAAAGTTGTTTATAAAAAACATAGTTCTCATGGTTCTGATTGTTGATCCGCATTCGAAGCTGTTTTAAAATACTCTACAAACATACACCTGTGACTGTTGCTTAGCAACCGTTCTGCTATCTGTTTTATATTATTTGTTTTATTTTCAGAAACTTCGCTGTGTATGGAATAACCATATTATAAAAGAAATAAGCCATATGAATCCGTGGTTTACAATGGTCCTTTATGCTTAAAAATGTACCTTTATTTTCATTTTAGCTGTGATTTTAGATGTTTAGAAATTAGTTTTACGTCTATGTTTCTTATCTGTATCTGTAATCTGGAGTACTTTAGTATCCTGGAAATTAATGTTGATAAGAAGACCAACAGAAAACATCAGAGAAGTTCTAATGTTTTCCTTTCCAATGTCTTTGAAGAGATAGCTCCCTTCCATTGTATTTGTTTTCCTATAATGGATCTCAGTGTTAACAGGCTTTTAGCATACTTCAAAATATCTTCTTTTGTTCAACAGAAGAAAGAAACTACTTTGAAACTACTTGATGGTGATTAAATACTAAGTAAATTGTCATTTTTGGGTGAACTACCCCTTTAACAATACTTCTACTTTTACAGAATTTTCTTATTACATTTCTGTGAGCATAAGATATTTTTTAAATATTTAATATGCCAAACCTCTGACAGCTAGCATATGTGTTTATTTAATGCCAATAATGTCCTTACATTATCATAAAATAAGCATTGAAAAACTCATATTGTGTGTCTCGATCACCCATTTTCCTATAATGACAGACTGACCTTGATATCATCCTCAAACCACACGAGACCTCATGCATTTTGTGAATAATGCTATAGCCGGCCGGTGCTCCTCAGCATCTGCCCTCCTTCCTATAACAGAGATGCAATAGTCCGGAGTTGGATTAGTGGTCGATCACACCTTATCTAAGATCAAGAGGCTCAGACCATTCTTGCAATAACATCCTGCAGTCTATGTAACCATAGCAACTCCGAGGGACCTGATCGTGCCTTTAAAGTTGCACAAATAAAAGGGCAACATTGATTTTTATCTCCTTGATGGGATACAGTCTTCTCATTTGACTTCAATTAGTACAATTCTGACAATATTTGATTTAAGCACACTCAAAACCATATTATCTCTGAATAGCTGCACACTCAAACACCCTTAAATGTATGAAATGACCATGCATTTTAGTGTAATATACTATCTGTACAGTAAATATGTGTGTATCCAGATCATATAAATATGAATTTGTGGACAGAGATTTGTTGCATGGCCTTATCAGCACACTCGCAGACTCAAAACACTCACAGAGGTTTAATCGACAGTTCAGGCAGTCGCACCTCTGTTATTGAGTGCCATTAAAATACTGGCTGTCAGAGGGGTGCAGTGAAGGAGACATAATTATGCACCTCCGCCAGACACAAAAGGCCCAACACCCACACAGATCTCTTCTTCCCGCACAGAGCAGTCGAGTTCTGCCACACGGGACACGGCACTGTAGATCATCGGGATCATCTCGGCAAATTCAGATGTGCACCTAATGACAGCGCTATCATTGTGGAAACACGTAGAATGTGCTTTAAGTCTTATGCCTGTGCAGTTTAAGAGGGTTGCAAGCTGTTTTTTCCTAACCATGTGCCACCATGCATAAGCATGTGTGTGCGGTGGCGAGGGGGAGGAGTTTGCACAGTAAATTTCTTGTTCTTTTTTTTCTACTGTGCATTTTGATGGGAATCGGGCAGCTGTTTTGCAGCTGCTGCATGAATAGAGCCACCCTGAGGCCTCTGGAGCCGTTTTCACAGAGTCTCTCTCTCTCTCATTCAAAAGCAGATAGGGAAAATGAAAGAACATAAAGGTTTTGAAGATGTGCTTTTTAAAGTTGAACTGAATAAAGAAATCCAAATGAGAGTTGTGTGACTTTTAGGGTGTGTTCACATTTGGTGGGTTTGCTGTAATTGCTCTGTTAGTGTGGTTCATTTGAATATGTGTGTGAAGGCTGACGTCTAAATCTCGGTGTGCACCAAAAAAACAGACCGAGACCACTGAAATATGGGTATTGGTCTGCTTCCAAATGAACTCTAGTGTGGTTTGCAATGCAGATCAAAGATATCTGACCCCAAAACAGGATATGATGTCACAATATGTGGTCATAAAAGTCTGAATGCACAAGAATACCATTATAATTCATCATATTTGGCAGATGCTTAAATTCTATGTGCAAATTAGGACAACAGAAGTAACTTTATTTTAACCAACATACTATTTACGTAAAAAAATAAATGCTCTCGAGGACTATTTATTCAGACTTTTATAGTGTATAACAAATGTTAACATTTTACTCAAACCAATACCTAATAAATCTAGTAAATCCAGAGGCATTCAACATTCTTTCTTGCTACAATCCCACTCAATCTTTAAGATCTCAAAACTCAGGGCTTCTGGTATTACCTAGAAAAGCAAAGTCCACTAAAGGAGGTTGAACGTTTTCATATCTGGCTCCTAAACTCCGGAAAAGTCTTCCTAATAATGTCCGATGACCAAACACATTTTCCCCTTTTAAAACTAGATTAAAGACTTATCTATTTAGTAAAGCATATACACAATGCATCACATAACTGTAGGATACAGTTACAAGGACTTGAAGAAATGATGCCAACCCTATGAGGACAACAAACACTTAATACACAAATACACATCACTGAACATCTATTATACACATAGACCTCACCTTTTTGGAAGGACACTATATACTGTATAACTGCAGGTTAACTATGTTTATATACTGCTCACTCTATACACAACTCATTAACTTTACTTAACACTTAATTTTTCATTTTGACTTTGATTTTGACTGTAATGTAATGATGTGCCCTTTTTGTGAAGCTGCTTTGAAATGATAATTATTGTGAAAAGTGCTATACACGTACATTTGAATTGAATTGAACATTGAATATTTTCAATTGGTTTCTTTTCCCATACTTATATATATAGACAGTAGACAGAATTTAGCATAGTAGGTCAGATTTTTTTCTCTCTGTTTTTATTATTATGATAATTTTTTTAATAAATAGGAAATAGAAAAGGGATTGTTTGTGTTAGAAGGTCAAATCCATTTTATAAAAAGTAGATTAAGAATAGCATACTGCCCTATTATCACTACATTGTAATGTCTAATGTACAAAGACATCACGCGATGCAGGAGAAATAAATATTTCTTTATATTGTGCAGATATTTACATAAAATTAGCTGTATAATTAGTTACTCATAACAGAACTAGGCCTCACGGTGGCGCAGTGGATAGCACGTTCGCCTCACAGAAAGAAGGTCGTTGGTTCGAGCCTCGGCTGGGTCAGTTGGCATTTCTGTGTGGAGTTTGCATGTTCCCCCTGGTTGGCGTGGGTTTCCTCCGGGTGCTACGGTTTCCCCCACAAGTCCAAAGACATGCGGTATAGGTGAATTGGGTAGGCTAAATTGTCCGTAGTGAATGTGTGTGAATAGGTGTGTGGGGATGTTTCCCAGTGATGGGTTGCATCCACTGCGTAAAAAACATGCTGGATAAGTTGGCGGTTCATTCCGCTGTGGCAACCCCAGAGTAATAAAGGGACTAAGCCGAAATGAAAATGAATGAATGAATGAATAACAGAACTAAGGATAATTCTGTGTCACAGAAACCAAAGGATCTCATTCTCAATGGAAAAAAGAAGCTGTGCCACAGAAGTGCTCTCCAGCAGCCATTTTTAGCTAAATGTTAGCATTTTTAACTGCCTAGAAACGCTTTGGCACTCACACCTGCACATTTTCAGAGCACACAACCGTATTTATGGTGAGCCCTGCTGTGTGAATGGAACAGCTTTCTCTTCAGCTTAGTCCCTTTATTCATCAGGGGTCGCCAGAGCGGGATGAACCACCAACTTATCCAGCATATGTTTTACACAGTGGATGCCCTTCCAGCTGCAACCCAGTACTGGGAATATTTCATACACACTCATTCACACACATACACTACGGCCAATTTAGTTTATTCAATTCACCTATAGTGCTGTGGGGGAAACCGGAGCACCCGGAAGAAACCCATGCCAACACGGGGAGAACATGCAAACTCTACACAGAAATGACAACTGACCCAGCCGGGACTTGAACCAGCGACCTTCTTGTTGTGAGGTGACAGTGCTAACCACTGAGCCACCATGTCGCCCTAAGACAGACTCGATTATGTAATTTGCCCTTCATGGAAGTGGGCGGAGCTTAAAAATGTGTAATGTAGTTTGTTTGCACATATTTAACTACTAAACACAATTATTTTAATATAAATAAGTTAAATTAGTACAAACACTAGCTTATCATTGCAAAATATTTGCTGCACATTCGCTGAGTATTCACTGAATAATTAAACATGACATAGATTTGACATATTTGAATCAATTCCATTTTGATCAATACTATCTAGTATGATCTGCCGTCTTAATATAAATGTGCAGTACATATTATCCTGATTCTTTACTGTATATATATACTGTGTGCATGTATATTTTGTTTATATTAATAATATAGTAGGCGGTTCATTCCGCTGTGGCGACCCCAGATTAATAAAGGGACTAAGCCGAAAAGAAAATGAATGAATGAATATAGTACCAATAGAGTGTAGAATTAGCATGGACTAACCCATCACTGGGAATCATCCACACACACTCATTCACACACATACACTACGGACAATTTAGCTTACCCAATTCACCTATACCACATGTTTTTAGACTTGTGGAGGAAACCGGAGCACCCAGAGGAAACCCGCGCGAACATGGGGAGAAAATGCAAACTCCACACAGAAATGCCCACTGACCCAGCCGAGGCTCGAACCAGCGACCTTCTTGCTGTGAGGTGATCGTGCTACCCACTGCGCCACCCTGATGCCCTCGATAATTGAAATGTCGTCACAAATAATTTAATCGCCTCAAAAATAATATAATGCTCTGTCGACTCTCATTAATGCATATGTACAGAAAAGGTTAAATCATGTTACTCAAGCCCTACCTCCCCCAAACACATATGGACATCATGATTAGCTGTGCCTTTCCTTGCTGTCAAGTGAGAGGCTGCTACCGAACGTTTAGAGGGTTCACAACACAAAAACCGCAAGGAAATTTTCTATTCAAGCTTACTTTGCAAGACTCAGGTCAGACGTGGAGATATATTAGGTCCCCACCAATATCAAAAGCAAGTATTTCCCCTTTTATAGTACTCAACCGCAGTGTTTTCAAAAGCAATCCAGAAAAAGAAAAGCCCCCT
This sequence comes from Danio choprae, assembly GCA_903798125.1. Classification (NCBI taxonomy): domain Eukaryota; kingdom Metazoa; phylum Chordata; class Actinopteri; order Cypriniformes; family Danionidae; genus Danio; species Danio choprae. Next base: position 999,708 of record CAIGQW010052810.1, read on the forward strand.
GATTTTTACCACATTTTCAGATTTTATCACATTCTCGCTCTGTTATTTACTTGTTTATTTTATTTTTTGGCTTTTGTTTTTGTCTTACCCACTTTCTAGAACCGTTCTTCACCAATCTCAAACCCCATTGTCGCGGTCAACTCCGCTCTGCGTCTCAAGTCCGCCGACGTACATGGCGAGCTACTGGACAAACTGGTAACAGCGGGAAAGCTGTCTATATGGAGGTAAGCGGTCAGCTGGTAGGCAAGAAAAGGAACGGCGTCATACCGCCCCGTAGCGTTCGTTTTAAAGGCGAAATGCAGCCATACGTAGCTCTGGCTGCATAATTCACGATCTCCAGAAACGTATATAGGGCTACGTTTTTAGAAAGAGCCTGATTGGCTATTGCTTTGTGTCGTACAATGTTTGTGCTCTCTATGTAGACCAGCAAACTGCTTATCACTAGAAATTGTTGCGGCCTTGTTAATACACCATAAAAACGCTCATTTTCACTAGACCTGTGGGATCATATATTTTGCCTTCCATATGTTTAGCATGTATATTAGAGCTTTCTTAAGTATTCATTATCCAGAGCTTGAGTCTTCAATCAATGTCATGCAAACGCTCACTTTTCCTTTCTCTTGGTTTTCTGGCTAGTTTCCCCCCTTTAGCATCCGCGAGGTTGTCAAACAGACAGAGGGAGAGGAATGATGAAAGAGAAGTGGGGGGAGGAGAGGCAGGAGAGAGAGAGTAAGAAATAAAAGCAACGCCAGGAGAGACACACAGGTGTCTGTGTCAGATCATTGGGCCCGGTGAGAGTTGGCAGAGCAGCGGAGGGGGGACAGAGAGGCTGGTGTTAAATTACAGTGGGCCTGTGTGGAGGGATGATCTGGGTCACAGGGTTCCCAGCATCTCCGCTGACACACACAAGGGAGCCAAGCTCATCACCACCATCCTGCTGCTCATTCTTTCAGCACACAGAAATACTGGAGTAAAAAAATAGATGAAACAGCACTGGCAAACAGGTACGAAAGGAGCTTACAACAAAATTTCTAGGGGGGCACGATTGTGACAAAAAAATGCTAGCTCAGTATTTTGAGGATTATTTTGGATAACGATAATTAAAAGATGTTTTGCTGTACATGGCTTTGTACGTTGGCAGATTTTTGCCTGTCGTGGGTAAATAACTATAATACTGCCAGCCAGTAGGTGGCAGCAATCCTTTCTTAAAGGTTCCATTAAATTAAAATAAACTATTTTAGATGTTAGCATCAGTACTGTTCGTTTATAAGATATTTGTATGCTAGTGCACACCAAAACAGTGACAAAATTTGCGTTTAGGAGATATAAAATTTATGTAAACATGTAAAGCTTGTAGTTTGTCATTTCCGCCTAAATGGACCAATGGTTTTATTCAGTCACCTCATACTTCAGTTTCTCATCAAATCATGACCAATCAAATGCTCTCTAGTATCTGACTTGCCCACAGTTCACATTTGAAGCGCTTATGATCAACCACTCTCACTGGTGAAAAAACGAAACGCTATTGGCAGTTTTTTTAAAGGGGAGGAGCTACACTATGCCCCACCCTCTCTTATTGTTTCGGTTGAGATTGTGTCAAACATTGAAGAAAAAAATGCACATTTCAAAGCACTTCACGGGACCGTTAAAGGAACAGTATGTAATTTCTGCCACTAGAGGGAAAGTATTTACAACAAGCAAGAGCTGTATCTGAAATCGCCCTCTATACCATTAAATAGCGCACTGTTTGAGGGAACAGCCATTTCTAATGGCTCAAACTATATGTAGATTTATAGATAATATTTATGTAGAAATATAGTAACTAATCAGACAATATGCAGTTTTGAACAGTCTTTATAAATGAATCAGTGGTTCGATTGATTCGTTTAAAAATCAGATTGCTGGTTTCAGGAAAACTCCACTGTTTGCTTGTGTGATATTACACTTAACTAAATTCTGGGTTGTTTTAACCCAACATAGGGTCAAATATGTACAAACCAAACCATTGGGTTAAAAAGCGTGACTTAGATTTAATTGAAAGAAATAAATAAGCCAAAGTTGGGTTTGTCCATATTTTGCCCAACATTGGGTTAAAACAATCCCAGCATTTTTTAGAGTGTATTGAAAGATATCATATCTTATAAATATATTTTTAAAAAACATACGCATACAGTGCTCAACATATATGAGTACACCCCTCTCAAATCTCTCATTTAGATGAATATTTTCTAAAGGAAACTTTACAATACTATATTTGTGCATTTACATTAGATTAATCAGTACTGAAGCTAAATCTGGAGCTAATCTAATACAATAACATAAGATAACGGCCCAAAATTAGTAGCCAAATTTATATGTTAGGGAAAAATATTAAATAAAAAATTTAAAAAGAGCAAAAATCAAGAGAAACAAAAAATTTGTAAAATTTTGTTGAAATTTGGTAGTTTTTCTTTTTTTTTTCAGTATCTCACATGAATTTAAATGTATGATCTTTCTATTTCTAAACATGTTTGGTGACTAAAATATTATTTTAATAAATATATCCGTTTGATAAATCTGTTGTTCAAATGCACCAGAATATTTTACCTATATTCACTGAGAAACGGATCAAAATATTAATTCATATTCAATTGTGTTGAGCACTGTACATACAATTTCACACAATATATTAAGCTCTATGCATATATAAAATTCCAAGTTAGACTGTCTTATAATTATAACTGCATTGTTATACTCCATAATGTCAACTCGCACATTGTAAAAACAACAATTACGATATTATCATAGGCGACACATATCGCACACCCCTAATGCCTTTAATATATATTTTAAAAGCATCTGCAGTGAGAAATTACATGGAAAAAAATCTCAATACAGTCACTAATAGGCTAAAAATCAAGCAGCTAAAACTATAAAAACGTCCGATCGCTTTTGGAAATCTGTAAAATAGCACAAAAAAAACCCTCCCTGTGCTGGAAATAACTAATCCCTGTCTGTTCAAATCAAACAACAGTCACATTTATTACCATCTGAGAGAGAAAACAGCCTCCGTAAGCAGTAGCCAGGACATTAATCCAGCCAGGGTCACAGACAAAAAAGCAGAGATCTATTAAGTATTAATGACAGGCCAAGCACTTCCAAATCCCTTCTTCCCAAATGTAAAATGAAGCAAAAGCAACTGGCATTCTTTTATTTCGAACTAAACACTGGTATTATTTATTGAGTTTTGAGAGTTGAAAGTGACTTCATTTGCACTCTTAATACTCATTCCTTAGTTTGCATGATTCATCGGTGCATGTTATTTTCATTAACTCTCATCAAAATTTAATAACTTGCTCTGCTTCTGAAATGACTTTCCTTGGCCTGGTCTTAAACGTGGCCCTCAGCACTGTAGTCCACACTTATTTGATGTACTGCTGCATAGACTGTTGAGTAGCAGTCGGTCACAGAGCCTTTATTATATTCATTCATTCATTTTTCTTTCGACTTAGTCCCTTTATTCATCAGGGGTCGCCACAGCGAAATGAACCACCAACTTATCCATGTTTTACACAGCGGATGCCCTTCCAGCTGCAACCCAGCACTGGGAAACACCCATACACTCTCACATTCACACAAATAAACTACGGCCAATTTAGTTTATTCAATTCACCTATACCAGAGAAACCAGAGCACTCGGAGGAAACACACGTGAAGACGGGGAGAACAAGCAAACTCCACACAGAAACACCAACTGGCCCAGCCAGGGCTCGAACCAGCAACCCTCTTGCTGTGAGTCAGCCTTTATTATATTAAACAGCATTTCTGAAAAAATAATAATAATAATTTAAGTGGAGCAGCTTTTACGGAGCTCACATTGTAACAACAAAAATACACAAAAAATAAATAAATAAAATAATATGTTTTTAGACTGAGAAGTTGCACGGTGGCTCAGTGGATAGCACTGTCGCCTCACAGCAAAAAGATCGTTGGTTCGAGTCCCGACTGGACCAGTTGGCATTTCTGTGTGGAGTTTGCATGTTCTCCCCGTGTTGGCGTGGGTTTCCCCCACAGTCCAGGGCATCCGCTGCGTAAAACATATGCTGAAATTGGATATGCTGAAACATATGGTGAGGTTGGACATGATCCCACATTGTGGAGAAAATGTTTTAATAAAATAATATATCTATAAGAATGTCAACGTGTACAGTAAATATGCAATATGTTTAACATGTTCTTAAAATTACCATAAATTAAGTCTGATAACACTTCTGTTTGACTCCTTTTTTTAGAAAATCAGCATTGCCATGGAAACCTAAATAAGCTGTAAGTAGTAAAATTACTAAAACCTAAACTGAAAGAAATATATGTAAGTAAAGCTTCAAATGATTAAAGCAATGTACTAAATAAAAAATAGAGTAAGATTATAAAAGCCATTACTTATATAACTATATATTTCTGTTGTCTTTATGATTTAATGTGATTTTTATACACTGTTTTTTTATATATTACTATTCAAAACTATTCAAATAATATTCAGTATTTCTACTTTAAAATGTGATTTTTACAACTTTAAAATGTAAAAAAAATGTAAAACGGATTTATGTAGTTATACTCCGTAATAGTTTATACCCATAATACTAATACAATAATACCCATAATACTAATATTTTTTATTTTGTGTCATTTTTGTCTTTACAATGTGACCGCCGTAAAAGCTGCTCCACCTAAAACCTTTTTTTATTTTTATTTTTATTTTTACATTTTTAGATTGCTGTTTTATTGTCCTGGTGAATATGAGGTTTGAATTTTGGGTTGTGTGCGGGCAATGAAAATGGAATGTAATTAAGTTCTTATTGTAGGTAGGGCTGCACAATATATTGTTTCAGCATCGATATCGCACTGTATGCATTCACAATAGTCACATCGCATAGATATGCAATGTTGAGTTGGGATTATAGTTAAGCAAGAGTCAGAAGTTCAAAACGAGAGATTTGTGCAGTTATTGCAGAGTTTAAACTTAATGGAGTGAAATTTGATCATTTGCATGTTTTTAAGGCCTGAGAGAAGTATTCAGGCACAAGACATTTTACCAATTGGAAGTTTAATAAAGAATAATCACAAAGTATGCACTGCTTATTTCACTTTTATCTTTGCTTTATTGAATTTATCTATGCTTGTAATTTGTTTATTACATTTTATGCATGATTCACTCCCCTACAGAATCCTCCCAATCAATCAAAATTAATAAATTTGGTAAAATAAAAGGACCAATCCTCACTATTAACTAGTTGCTTGTTAGCATGCATGTTATTGAGATATTGGCTGCTTATTAGTACTTTTAAACTTCACTGTAAAAAAAAAGTTGACTCAACTTAAAATTTTAAGGCAACAAACTTCAGGACATTTGAGTTGACTCAACTTAAGTCGAGTCAAGTGCAGTAATTGGGTTGAAAGTTAAGTCAACTCAAAAATGTCCAGAAGTGTTTTGCCTTAAAATGTTAGGTTGAGTCAACTTTTTTTTACAGTGTAAGTATTCTGCATGATCTTATTAGCTAACCCTACTCAATACCTAAACTAACTTAATATGGAGCAAATTAGGAGCTTATTGAAGCAAAAGTCATAGTTAATGGTTTGCTAATAGCGAAAATTTAACCTTAAAATAAAGTGTGACTATAAATTCTTTCCAAACAGTGCTATTCAATCATTTGGTCAAACTGTATAAATACAGTATATCGCAATATATATCGCAGAAAAAATAAATATTGCAATGTCAGATTTTTCCAATATCATGCAGTCCTAATTGTAGGTAAGGACAGGGATTATCATTTTGTTGTATTAACATGTGCTTTATAAATAAAGAGAACATTATTGAATTATTCTTCACTGTATATAGGTAACACAGTATTTTCTTACTAAACTATTTCATGTGGAAAGAAGTTGCATTATGGAAATAAGAGCTTATGAATGCTGGGATTTTAAAACATTGGAAATGCATTCCTCGTGGCTGGAAACCCCTCCTTGTAGAAATGCTGAGCGTTTTCACATTGCAGCATCATCACTGCACACTTCCAACTAACCCAAAGCATCTCTTTGATTAATGTCATTACCACTTCCATTAAATCACGTCCTAAATCATTAGCTTCAATGGCTTCGACATCTGTCCTGGAGCGAGCAAATCGCCAGTTAAGACATCTGGCAAACTCGCTTTCATCAGATCCGCTGTCACGTCTGTGAGACATCAGAGCGGCTTTCTCAGCCTGCCTCGTCCGTCTTTCTTCCAGACTCCTTCAACACTCCCAGTGCAAGTGGGCAGACGTGGTGGCATGACAAGTTTGATCCTTCACATAGAAGCAGCAGGGCTTCCAAATCACTTTTTTTCATTCTGGAGATATAAACTAGCTCACTGAACATGTTCGCATGCACCAACACTGATGATAGCTATAACAAAAAAAAACCCATTTAATCAGCGCATTTCAATAACCCATTGTCCTAGTTTATATGTATGTATGTATGTATGTATGTATGTATGTATGTATGTATGTATGTATGTATGTATATGTATGTATTTACCCTATGCTCCTGAAAAGTCACAAAAAGGTCATTGTGTGTTTGGCACACTTGGCGAATAAAGCACATTTTGATTCTGATTTTCTTTACTTTATTAATAAATCAGTTTATTTCATGGTAGTGACATCCAAACTACATAATTGATCTAACACAAAGTATTATTTCAATTATTATGTTGTCATCACAATAATAATTCATTTGAAACTGAACAAGAGTATTGCAAAGTGCCAGCAGGAAAATGATGGCTCATACAAAACTTTTTCCACTTGTGACTGTTTTTAGTCATATTTAGGGTTTCACTTCAGGTTAATAGATAACTCATTCATTTTCCTTCAGCTTAGTCGCCACAGCGGAATGAACCACCAACTATTCCGGCATATGTTTTACGCAGCAGATGCCCTTTCAGTCACAACCCAGTACTGAGAAACACCCATACACTCTCGCATTCGCACACACTCATACACTACAGCCAATTTTGTTTACCCAATTCACCTATAGCGCATGTCTTTGGACTGTGAGGGAAACTGCAGCACCCGGAGGAAACCCACGCCAACACAGGGAGAACATGCAAACTCCACACAGAAATGCCAACTGACCCATCTGGGACTCAAACCAGTGACGTTCTTGCTGTGAGGCGACAGCGTTATCCACTGAGCCACCATGCCGCCTGCTAATAGATAACTGAAACAAATAATTTGGTCCTTCTTTATATTAGGTGGGCTACTTAATATGTACTTATGCAAAAATTAATCATTTGTTACAATGTACTTATTGTGTAAATACATGTTTATACATTGTACTTGTGATTGATTAAATATCTGCATGCAATTACATCTGTATTTAATTTCTGTAATTACATATGTAATTACACTGTTGACCATCCCTTACACCTTAAAACACCCTTAAACCTACCCATACCACCAAACCTGTCCTAACCCTACCCGTATCCCAGCTCAATTGTTCTGCAATGCATTATGAACACAGTAAGTACATTGTATTTATTTGTTTGATGCAAGTACATAGTAGTTAAGTCCACCCAATATATATATAAAGTGGGACCAATCATTTTAAATAATAAAGATGTATTACAGTTACATACTTGCCTTAAATACTGCACATAAATTCAACAGTTCTGTATAAATCAGTTCAGAAAAGCAGGGTAATTGTATTTTTTGTTATACAAATATATTTAGCAGAATAATTGTATTTTTCATCAGATATATGGTATAAATTTAGAGAAGCAGAGCAATTATATATGACATTTTGCATAATAATTCAATTTGTCAGCTAAGAAAGGTTACATTTCTCTGACTATTGCACCTGCTTAAGAAACAACAGATTGATCATTAATGACAATGTCTAAATTATGATATCATTACTTGAATTATTGGGTTTTTTATACATATAATCTTAAGTGCTGATTTTTTCATAAAGCTAAATGGCCATGTTTGACTCAAATTCAAAGAAAAAAAAGTTTAATGACTAGTAATTAATTACCAACACTGGCAACAAGTAGTCCATATTTGGCTTTGTGCTTTATTTTTATCCATCAATGATAAAAAATAAGGTTATGCTTGATATTTTAATCAGCACAGCGGATACATTGTTCAACCTAAACACTACAATGTGTGTGTGTCCTCATGAAAAATGTGGCGAAAAGTCCAACACCCCAATGATTAAGGTGTCTATACTGCATTTCAATAATGCAACTAAAATAAGAATAATTCATAATTTGATGATTTGAAGATTAAGGTAATCAGAAATCTCTGTTAACATGCTAGATTTGTGGAATATTGTTGTCCTCGTAACCATACTGATTGACGTATACACAGATTCATTCATATCAGGAGAAATGCCCTGAGGTCATAAAAATCTCTTTCGCTAATGCCCTTGCACACACACATACACACACACACACACACACACACACACACACACACACACACACACACACACACACACACACATACACACACACTCTGCAAGCAACACACCGCAGGGGCTTGCCGAATAATTTCATGGTGCCAGCAGAGACAGATTCCTCTGAAATATGACCAAAGGCATTTCAACACGATATGACACACACTCCCTCCTTCAGCGCAGTTGAGGGCTGAGAAAGGGCACACGATGAAGAAGCCTCTCTCCAGGCAAAGCATCAGCAAAAAAAGGGCCCGGGTCCACACGTAAACCTGAGCTCAGCTGGACTTTCAGAAAAAACAACCTGTGCCTGTAAAATAGCCCAATGCGCAAAGATATTCTGCTTCTTTCTTTTTTTCTCTCTCTCTCTCCTGTAAAATAGTTTCACTATGGATTGTTTCTTCCTAGTAAGCACAGCTGAGGGAGCTCACAAGCGCAGAGAGCCAACACACACAAATTCACAGGATTGCAGAGGTATTTTGGACTTTGAAAGCCGGTTTTCAAGAGAAAAGAGGGTATTATTGCCTAAGAGCAAAACTTTCCATTAATCTAATAGACATTCAGCTTCCTCTGAGACCTGCTAATAGAAGGTCTGGTTACAATAAGCCTCAAAAGCAGCTACTGAATGTAAAACCATGAAAACCATATGAGAACGCTTACCAAAAGGAGCGCAAGGCAGTCGCTGGTGGAATTAAAAAATGGTTTGGGAGATTTTTCAGAGCGACACACCCAAGCTGGAAGCTATGTCAGCGATCACTGCTACAGATAACTTAAACCGAATGTTTTAATAGGTTTTCTGGTTGAGAATAGTATGGATGCTTGTTTCAACGAGGGAATAAAAAATTTTAATCTCACAATTTAGATTTCTTTTCTCACAATGCAGGGAGAAAACACTCCCTGAAAACAACCAGAAAGCCTTGCTTGTAGGGTGAACAACCCAGGGGTCTAATTTGTATACTTTAGCATTATTCGATGCTATTTTATAATATAGAGTGAGTAGTCTTCTATTTTAAAGAAAAAGAAAGTGTACTGATGCATGATGCTGCACTTAATTAACTGAAAACCAATTGTGAAAAGTTAGAAACTTCTAGCAAGGTTACAGTTAGTATGACTTATTACAGACAGCAGACCTAAGTTATGCAATACACTGCATAATAATTAGCATGCATGCTAACGTTAGCTACAATAGTCGTTTTGAATATCTACCAGGGCTGATTAAACACATGTATTTAATTATTTAGGCTAGTTATAGAAAAAAAAAATAACCATTAAAATTATTAATACGTGACCTGCATCCTATATTTAAAAAAATTAAATAAGCAGTACCAAACAGAGAAGTTTTGTCCCGAATAACAAGAATGCACGTTGTATTCATTTACACAACATTTCAATATCAGTAAGTTTAGACACGGTCAACTGTTTGAAAAGGAAAACATTACCTTTAAGGCTGTTGCCAAAGCTGTTGTTGATACGGTGTAGCAATGATTCAATGGTCCATTCATAAAAGAGAGCCGTTTACTTCATTCTTGAAAGAATCAACCATAAAACGCACCGGAGGAATGAATCCCTCAAACATGTAAACTTATAACATTTTAAATAAAATGTCTTATAAAATGTTCTGTTGTTGTTGCATAATATAACAAAAAGGTACCATGTTTACACTAACTTATAAACAAGATGTTTTAACCTCAGGAATATTAAGAAATAAATATTCGTTCGAACAACTCTGCTATTCAGACACAAATGCTAACATCTGTTATTCTGACCAACTGTTATTTCCTGAAAAATAAATAAATAAACTATAAATGCCAACTATTTTATTGGATATTTGGAAAACAATGTTATCAGACCTTCACAGAATTAAACAATTATTAACATTTTTCTGAAATGCCTATTTAATAAGTAGCCTTTGTTTTCTTATTCAACACATGTAACTTTACATTTTCCTTTGGGCTAATTCCTCAACTTTAATGTGCAAATACAATTTATTGCATTAAATTTCTATCATATAATTAATAAGATTAAAAAAATGAGCTTGAATGCCTTAATGTCTACATAAATCAAATCAATGTTTTTTTGTTGTTGTTGCAAAAATACTTTTTTATTTATTATTACTTAAATGGGGAAAGTAGCCTATGTTGTAGATAAATATTGTGAAAGCAGCTTTATTACCATCATGCTAATAAAGAATGCAGTGAAGTCAGATGAGGCTGAATTTACTCCCCTAATCTGATGAAACGTCATGACTGTCGTGACACATACAGCTCATGAGTTATTGCATTAACACTCAGGCATTGGCCTTTCTCTCACCTTGCATTAGATTCAGAAGTTCTTCATCAGAGTGACTGTGGTCTTTGCCAATAAGCATAAAAACAATCATCTGTAGTGTGGAAACGTGTTGTGTGTGAAGCCTTCAGAGAAACCAGATGTTTTCATCCTCCTTTTGTATTTGCCTATCCTGCGCTGCCTCAAACCTACAAATATCTCAGCCTTTCTTTTCTGTTTGCCTTGTGATGCACTAAAAAATGCTGAGCTGCTATTTAGAGTCAGGCATCTGACATTCTTTCAAGAAAGAAAAGCCGATGAGGGGGAGACGAAACCCAGGTTATACAAACATCACTGAAGACTGATTCTTGCATACACACACACACACATGTATCTGCATGTGAGTGGCAGGCATCCAATTCAGATAATTCAACTTCAGTCATGCAGAGTGTTAATAAATCTTCATGCACATGTACAAAAGAAATGCTCTGAATAAGAACGTTTTGCATGATATATTAATTATTTCCATTGGCTTAGCAAAACCAGCAAATGTCAGCATATGCAGATCACGCCCATGTTTTCACTATTTGCCTGCAATTTTTCACACTTCACTGTGAGCGCATTGACAGGTGCGCTGATCTACATTATACTGAAGCATATGCAGAAAACCTCACATTTAGTGTTCAAAGAAGCAGCGCATTTTAAAGGAAGTGCTTTAGTTTTCATAGTCATATCTAGAGTGAGTGGGTCCCTGTCAGTTGACAACAATAAGCATCTAACCACCGCTGACCTCAATGTTTCATCAAATCAATAAACTCAGGCCTCTTTTCTGTGTTTTTGCTTTCATTTTGTTTGGCAACTAGATTGGTTTGCAACACAACAACACAACAAAAATGGATCAACAGTTGAAACATAGTTAACTAGATGTAAACACGCACGCACGCACACACACACACATAGTAAAAAGAATTTAATATCACAGTTTCAGTTTCTTTAGATTTACATTTATGCGTTTGAGAAAAACAGAATTATTGTCTTATTCTACATTTGGCATAAAATAACAAAGACTTTAAATGAAATCAATATTTGGAAAAATAACCCCCTGATTTTCAAGCACAGCAAATGTAAATATTGTCATTTTCTGAAAAAAAAATGCTCTGAATGATTTTTATTTGAATGAAATTCACAGAATAAAACAAATATTAACATTTTACTTAAAATGAGCTTTTGAGTGGTCCCGTCACACACAGACACGCACTCGTATGCATGCATGCATGTATTTAGATATGTGTATGTGTGTGTGGACTGTGCACATTCACATGACCACAAGTCATTTGATCAATTCCAAACCGTATCGATCTCAATAACTAATCATTTAGAATAGAATCATTAATAAGTGATGTATAATTGTTAATGACGCCTGGAGGTGAAAAACGCGTCTATTCAGAGCTGCATCATTATTAAGCAGGTTTGCAAATGCAGGCAAAATGGCCTAAAACAAGATTGAACACACTGAATAGACAAACGACTCAATTCTCACAAGAAAAATGCAGAACTGCAACCTATACTTGGAGGCTCCAGAGGCACTGCATTAAATTCATTTCTTAAATCTGAAAGAGTTCATGTCAATGATTAGCTTTACACAGACAAAAATGAACAAGTGTTAAATTGAAGCGTTACCATAGCGATGCTTGCGATATGGTCTATTTTAAGTCCCGAGGTTCATTATAGAGCCTGAAAAAGAAACTGCAGAAAAGAAGCATTTCTTAAACTTGAAATTAGCATTTATTTGCACAAGGTTCTTTCCAAATTACAAGTCTTTCTTTTTTATTTCACAAAATATTTACAACAGAAAATCCCTCCATTTTATCCCAAGTAATCAGTTAGTTTCATAACGTTCATTGGTCAATGATTTATTTTAAAAGTAGTACGTAAAATCAAAATAAAACAAAAGCAAAAAACTTCATTCCCTGTTTCAAAAGTCATTTTATAACTGCTAGCAGTTTTCTTGTTTCCTTTTTTTTCTTTTTTCTACGAGTGCTTATAAACTCTTTTCCACATGCACTCAGTAACAAACAGGAAGCCTGAGGCTCCGTTGCTTGGAGCCGGAAACGGCACGAAACACAAGGAAGAACAATTACAGCATTGACAGTAAATGCAGAGGCATCAAGTGCACCATGACCCTCTCGAACACAGGCCATTTCGTCTCCAGCTGACACGTTTGCGCTAAAGCCACCGTTGAGTCAGATATAATGAAAGGCCATGGCTAAACGAAAGAATGCCAAACCAACGCATCCTGCGTTTAACATACAGGATGTGTAGGGGAGCATTTCTGTGGCTTTGAAGGGCGTCAGAGAGAAAGACAGAGGCATCTGGATGAGAGCAGACTGAAGGCGTGTTACTCCGAGGACTGTGAACTCAGGTTGAAGGGCATTTCCATTAAAAGCTGCATTCGGTAGGGAAGGTCAAGCCAAATCAACACTGGCGCCAATGACAATGCTGTGCTGCTCCAGTTTCCGGGTCAGTTCAAAACGTGCTTGTGCTCTTTGTGAGGACATGAAACGCGGCAGGCCGGGAAAAATATACAGAGTTTTTGCTAACAAATGACAGCCATGTGATGTTAATAATAAACCTTTGTGGGCTACAATTCTCTCCTTTCGTTAAGAGCTGACTTGATGGTTTTACTGCAGACTTACTGAGTCAACGGTAATTGCCAAAATTTGGATCTTACAAAAGAAAGTGCAACATTATTGATGATATAACCAACGAGCGTCTCTGTGAGTGCTATTTTTAGGAGAGCAACTTGCGTTCATGGTACATAATCACAACACCATTAGTGCCTAAATAATGTGCAAAGCTATGCTTGACTTTGTGATATTAACTTTCTCGGACTTAATCCAAGATGATTGATTAGATCTGCGTACAAAAGAAAATGCCCCACATGCATCTCTCGGCGGAAAAAAAGACGCCCCATCTGGTGACTGGCAGCAGTCACTAGAGCAGGGGTTAACTGGTGACATAATGCTTGGTGGAAGACTGGCCATAGAGGCTGTAGAAGTCAGTGTGCCTGTGCGACTGAGACGCGTCGATCCAGTCACGCATGGACAGGCTCTGGAGAGACTGGGACATGGCTGGGGCGGAAGGCAGAGGGGCGTGCGAGTACTCCTGCGAGCTCACCGGCCAGGGGAAGGAGCTGGAGCGTGGGTAGGGCGGGTGACCACGGTGGTTGGACACAGAGGGCACCCCTGAGCAGTAACAGTTATCCACCGTGCACATAAGGATCTTGCGCGCTCCGTACTGGGGCAGCTGGGAGGCGCTGCCGTTTGGGTAATGGGAGTGTGGGAACACCGAGGTGGAGTGTGGTAAGGGCTGAGAGCCGGAGGCCGAGCTGCTGCTTCCGACATGCTGGCCAGAGCCGCACGGCCCTAGAGCTTGCTGGGAGGACTGACCTTCGCCTGGGGCAGAGCCCTGAGTGAGACTCAGGCACGGCTGTTTGGCGGACCCAGGACCTGATGAGGAGGAAGAGTCCATGTAGCTCGCACCTGCTCGGCTGCTCCCACTACTTTCGGGGAATGCCATCGAGTGCCTTCGCTTTTCGCATAGGTATGCCGGAATACTCTGGAAAAAGTTCGCAGGAGCGCTGAAGGGAGCTGGAAGAAGCCAATGACATAAATGGTTAATTATTCAAAGAGAACAGCTGGATGCAGCATCAGAAGGTTTTCTGTAATTAATAGTTAAATGGGAGTTATTTTTTTCATATCTACCTTCCAGCATCTTGCAGAGATTCTTCTCTCGTTTCGAGATTTCAGACAGAAATAATTTGGAGTTGAGGCTGCCCACTTTGTATGGTGACAGTGTGCTGCCCACGTACGACTGAGACCTAGAGTCCAAAAAGAAAAAAGTTATGCAAGTTAATGTTTACAGTTACACAATAACAGGACAGGAATGAAGACTAATGAAACTCATAATAATGATTCCTGTATGAAAACTTTGCAGTGACTCACCTGTCCATTAGTATTTTCACAGATTTTGTGTTCTGAAAAGAAAAAAGTAATTATATGTTAGTTCAATAACAGGGTTCCTACACAGGAAAAAAGGCCTGGATGTTTTTTTTTTTTTTTTTTTTGCATAAGCAAATTAAAGTTCTAATCTCATCATTGTGCGTTTTATGTCCAATCGCACTGTGGTCTCAAGAAGCTGTAATTACTATTTCACTATTAATTACAATATGTATGTTTGTGTGTAAAGCAGTGTCAAGACAGATATAGATACAAATACAGGCCATACCCAGAAGTGTTGTGTGTGGGATTTTTGTCAACTGATTTTTTTTGTCAGTCAAGAACCTAAAATAAGCCTGAATACAAGTAATTCAAGGACAAGATAATAAGGGGAGTATGGGGAACGTGCATGTCTGCAGTGGACTTTCTTTTGCTTTAGTTTGTTTACTTAAATAGCTCAAAACCTTCTTTCCATTTGATATATAAATATAGTATGCTAAACAGTATTCGCCCAACATTAAACCCTTTAAATGTCCTTCTAAATACATATTTAGCTCCTGAAAAATGAACACCCACGTCTCATTTTGATATCCGTAAATCTAAACAAGACCCAACCTGACAAAAACACTTCACATTTCCTGGATTCCACAGAGGTGAACTGTATATCCAGCAGATGAAAAATAGAAACCTACTCTCCAGGGGCCAAAAATAATCATTTTCCATCATCTTTGTATACCATTACACTGTTACAATCTGCTATAAATCTGAGTTCGCCCAGGCAGAAAAATACTCTTCAATATCATCTTTCTCCATGCCAAAACACAAAAGCGCTGTTAAATATGGGTAAATGTCACCATTTATAACAACAAAAGACTGTGGTATTGACAACGGCAATAAAAGGCAGGTCACCTTCATAAAACCGATGTCCTCTGCCTTATCGAAAACCATCTGGATGGAGCTGAGCAGTTTCTTTGCCTCCTGCTGTTTCTGGTGAAGCTGCAGGGCCTGCGCCGAGTTCTCCTGGCAGAATTTGGAATGGGCTTTATCCAGAACCTCCAGGGTCTTCCCCAAATCCTCCTCCAAGAGCTGCTGCATCTTCTGATACTGCAGCTGCACCTCCTCCTTCAGGTGCTGCACTTTGTCCTGAGGTTTAACACAAACACCAATTACTATGCAAGTCGTGCGCAGTCTTTTACGGAGGCTGAATCTGATGCGGATGATTAGGGAGAGCCACTGAGGAACTGGATTGGTTATGGTACAAGAACCAGGCGCAACCTTTATCACAAACCTGTGCAAATGTACTAATGTGGTCATTAATCACAGTAATAGGAAGAGCGTCCTGTATTAAAAAAGCTAAGTGCTTGGTTTTAAAGCAATGGATGCAATTGTTCTGCTAACAACAATGTGATTCGGCTTGTCAGAGTTTGAACGTTTCACACTTACTTCCATGAGACATTTGTCAGATTCTAGTTTGTAGAGTTGCTCCTCTATGTCCTGAACCCGGTCTTCGATCCGATCCTGCTGTTTAATCAGCATTTGCTAAAATATAAAAAACATAAGATTAGGTCAAAGTTTCTTTTCATTGAGGTCATAATATATAACCATGTTGAGATAACCAAGCTGTAATCCATTATAAACATATATCATCATCAAGCTAGGGACATTTTTATAAACCATATTCAACCCTTCGCTTGTTCGAAAGTATTTGAGTTTCTTTCTTCGGTTGAACACAAAAGAAGATATTTTGAAAAATACCATTTGATGGGACCCATTGACTTCCATAGTAATTTTTCTTCCTGCCATGGAAGTCAATAGGAAGTCAAAATATCTTCTTTTGTGCTCAGCAGAGGAAAGAAACTCATTTTTTGGGTGAAGTAACCCTTTAAAGCAAGAAAGAGAGAAATAATTATGTGCCATTTCCAATATGCAATGCAATTTGTATGCAATTACACAATAATAAAAAGATTATGCAGAATCTGCAAACATTCTGGATGCTGTAAATGGTATGAAATTACCAAAAACCAATTTTATTCCCCACTAAAATGGTATGCCTCGCTGAAATGGCAATTCTACCACCATCATTTGTTATGAAAACATTGCATGACCTGAGGTACAGTGGAAATGACTCTTTGGCAAAAAATGGCTTTCAGAACAAAAGAGGGATTGTCTGTGTAAATGTGTGTTGGACATGGTCAATAAATTAGTGTATAAAAATGGGGTTTCATGAACACTGAACAACAAAATTGATATCTAATTTCATGTATGATTCAATATGACACAGAAGAAAAACATTGCACTATATTTTTTTCTGCTTTTTACTAAATTTATTCACCAAATCTACTGTTATTCTCACAGTTTATTATTAAAAGCAATGAAGAATCACAAAACATCCTCATGTTTCTTTAAGTAAACCTGATCTGCAAACTAAAATGTGCAAATATTGTTGCTTAATTATACATGACCAGACAGATTCATGAATATTCAACATTTCACCCAGCCCAAAGATCACATATAATTGACAATGGGTTGAATTCAAGCTCTGTGCAGAATATTCAGAAAACACTGGATGCTGGAATGCAAATTCAGTTTGAGCTACAAACTCTCAATTCTTGATACAAGAAAATCACTTTGCTGCAACTTTGTTTTGTCTGTTGTTGGACAATAGCATCGATCAACAATCCAGTATTTATATTAACCAGTAAATTCTTTCAAAAAATCCAAGAATGCGCCAATAAGAGACAAAAAGACAAAAAGTTCTGTTGTGATGGCACGAAATGTAACTTTGCTAACTTCCTGTTCCTTTCTCTTTCAATGAATGCAATTGTCAAGGCCCCGCAGAGAAGGGCTGGTGGCTGAAGAGGAATTTCAATTATTTTCCTTTCATATTCAATGGCAAACAAAGGGGGGAGAAAAAAAAACGCAATCAACAAACGACTGACAGAAGTTCAGTGGTACCTTAGGAACAAACCAAATTAGTTTTAATTAAACAAACGCCTCATGCGAGAGGCAGTCACCAAAAAGAAGGTGGGGGTGCTGTCATGGCAACAAAGCTCTTTTTTTCATATCTGTATATTCAGAGGGGAATATGAGGGAGGGAAAAGGAGGAGGAGAAGGAGCGACAGCATAGAGGAGAGCAAAGAGAAAGAAGGAAGGCTCATTTCACACCATCTTTCCCCATTTTGTCTTTGTCTACGTCCAAGGCAGAGACAAATCGTGTTGACCCTGCGAGTGTGTATTTTGGAGCAAAGCTCTATAATGAATGCAGGCTAGCTCACCGATAAAACTGCTTCCTGTAGAAAGAGGACAAACCTCAACCACATCAAGCCACTTATGCTCAAAAGCTTACAGGCCAAAAAGCGGGCTTGCGCTGGCAAAGTTGGGAACGTCTAATTCAGCGGCGTGACGTCAAATTGTAATAACCTTACATGAAAGCTTAAACAAAACAGGTATTCCTGGTTTAAGTCAATTTTAGTATTTTCCTTCATACTCGGGAGTAACGCCATTATATAATTCTGATTCATCTCAGCTACAAAGAGTAACACACACACACAAAGGGAATCAATGTCAGTCTTCAGAATGCAGCAATACAGGACAAACGCAGGACCCGGAGAGGGATGCGCTGCAAACTAATGATCTTCAATCACACCGTCTGACAGACGCTTATAACAGCTGACTGTACCCTCTGTGCCAAATGAACTACATCAATCACTGCCGATGATACGCGCAGCCAAACCTTTTCCTTTCAACAGATTTTGTTTGCTGAGCGTATGACAAATTGGATCCACAATCACATGGTGCTGGGTAAACGGACTTGTTTTCGCAGATCTCGCTTGTGCATCAACTGATTTTCTTGTGGCACAAATCCATTGCTTAGATTTGGATTAGATTTTAGATTCATACAGACTACAGTAACCTTCGTCATTACCAAAAACTATCACATATTTACAGCAAGATGTAGAATATCTGTCTTGGCACAGCTGGAGATCTCTTTTCAGAGCCAATAGCTTGTTTAAAGCCATATGGAGGTGATTTCCATTAAATTACTGCAGTAATTCAGAGGGATAGTTTACCAACAAAAAGTATAATTATTTATTTAGCATCACGTATTCTATGAAAACCTGTTTGTTTGCTTTTTTTTGTGGAACTCAGCACACGTTATTCTGAAACATGTGTTTTTGTCCTTACAATAAAAGTCCCTGTGGTCCACTGTCAGTATTGGACCCCACTGATTTTCAATGTAGAGACAAAAGAGGTCTTTAAATGATTATTAATTTTTTTTGTTCTTGTTCTGCAGTGGGCCGTTATTATTTTTGTATTGGCAATGTATTATGCAAATTGAGGAATCACTGTCAATAGTTTTGTTCATATAACCTTGGTTTACGCATGTTATTATATTTTCTTGTATTTACTTACAATAATAATTTACTTACAATGATAAATGTTATAAAAAATAGTTCAATCATTTATTTTAATGCAATGAAAATTAATAACATTTAATATAATATCATAAAAATCTTTGTATACAAAAACTGTAAAAATTGAAACCACATTATTATTAGATCGAATCCCAACACCATGATAACAATATTAATCAATTATCACAGCCTGTTCTGCAGCAAGAAATTACATATAAATACATTTGAATTTTGGATGAGCTGCCTCTATAATCTGCACTCTGCATAAAATACAATGAATCTGGTGACACGTTTGGCTTCTTAAAAACACAAGTTCACCATCTACTCCTTTACGGATTAAATCGGTGTTTATCTACATCAACAATCAGGAACAGAAGAAAGGTCAAGAAGCAGAAAACCGCATGGAGACAGAGAATGTCTTTGAAGCTCTAGGATCTAAGACCATGGCCTAATTGTAGTGACTGATGAGCTCGGGCTGCCGGCAGAAGCCTGGAGGGTGGAACCTAATACCTCATGGCAGCGGTGCTGGCTTGCCATCCAGGACAGACCTCTCTCAAGGGGGAATGGGGGTAGGGTGCTCAAAATCACTGTCATTTCAAACCAGCGTCTCTTCCGCCAAGGTCAGACTGAACGAGGCAATAGCAACCTTGCCCTCAGCTACAGCCCCAGACAGAGCCATTTTGCCTCACAGCAGATGAACGGGGAAGGACAAACAAAGATGGTAAACTTAAGATACACAAACACCAGAGAAAAACTACTTTGGAAATCCCAAAACATCCCAAACAGGATTGGTTTCATTTTCAGATAGCTTGGGCAACACCATGGCAAGAATTCATTTTGTAGATTGATTGGTCATTGCGGGTCACAGAAATGAGATGGCGTATGGATTTATATAATCAGCATAAATGGAAATTGTGATGACAGCATGCAGATGCATTCTGATTACAGGCCGTGTTTGACTTCTTATAAAGCTACTGTAAGGGAAAATAGACACATTTGATATAAACTAAAAAGAAACATTTGACATTAGTAGCAAATGTAACATATGAACAGTTTAAAACCCCAACCCTGTTCTTTTTATGTGGTTTATGAGTTTCTAGATCTTTTTCTTTAAAAACAAGCAAATGTAGGTTGTTTTGTTGCAGGGGAGTCTGGAAAACGCAAGGGCTTGTTAAGGGTAAATTAAATCCAAATCTGGCCTTTTCCCTCATCTGTGCCACAGAAAATAAGACTCATCATTAAATTCTCCAGTCGCAGTCCTCCCCCTCCCCAATACTCCACGCAAGGATGCACCTGTGCTGGGAAGATAAGCCCAGAGGAGAGCTTCAGTATTGTTTGCAGTTCTACCCAATTGTTTATCATTTAAATGGAAGAAAAAAGGGGGGAAGGGGAAAGAATAGCAAGCAACTACATTGATAAATCTCACCAGCTTCTCTGCCAAACCTTTAGCCTGAAGTAAAAGAAAAAAAATATATAAAGTTGTGGCCACTTACTCTGATATCGTTACGTCTGACTTCGATATCGCACACCGCGTGGCCGTGGTTGGTAGCACATCTGGAGAAGCAGCAGTACTGGCAGACAGCCACATGCTCGGTTTCACAATGATACAGTCTGTACTCGTCATGCTGTGGACAGCTCCAGGCCCGAACGTCTTCTGCGTCCACTAGTAGGTGACCAGCATTGGAAGAGGGTTGTTGGAGATGCGTCTGTACGTGGGAATGGCAGCAGGGTGCATTACACCTGAGGCAAACCTTCTGGGCTTGAAGGGGGGGACCACGCCGGCACAGAATGCAATGCAACACCGCTGGTGTCTTCTCCACATTTAATGCGTTGAACTTCTCCACAATGTTGGACAGCTTGTGGTTCTTCTCCAAAGCTGGCTTTTGAGTGTAGGCATTGTTGCATTCGGGACAGCGAACCATTCCAGCATCTTTGGACCAGGCTTCATTGATGCACATGCGACAGAAGTTGTGTTTGCAAGGGAGCTGAACTGGCTCAGAAAACACATTCAGACAAATGGGGCATATGAGCTCTTCTTCCAGACAGTTCTTCCAGTTCTCTGCCATCTTTAAAACGGCATAAACAAGCGCTCTGTAGCTGATACCTGAAATGGGTGGAGTGGGAACCACAAGGGGCCTGCTTTATCCCACAAACCTCAACTTGGTGCCAGTGAGAGTACAAATACTCTAGGAGAGTGTACTTTTAGCACACTTTAGCTCAAGGCAACATCATTACACCACCCACTTCTTCATTCGTTCGTGTCAACTGTAGGCGTTGCGAGAATTGCCACAGAACTAAAGTGGACTTTTTTTCGGTCTTGTGACTTTAAATGCCAACACACCGTTTCATATTCTACTTGTGTGGCCCTCCCACTAGTTATCTATGAATAATCCAGTCTGCTGACGACCAGCTTGACAGCTCGTCGTTGAATATGTAAAGGCCGTTTTTCGACAACAGCCTCGAGCGGGGGACTAATAAAAGCTTTAGAAAGTAAATGATAATTCTCACGTCAAGGCGTCTGGTCTTTTTTACGACATAGCATCACACTGACATGGATTTTATCCCCAAAGAGGATTATAAATGTACTGCTAGGTCTCCATACAGACGTGCGCTACACTTTACGTTAAAATATACGTATCTCACATCCACGTAGCGTGCTTTTATATTCACATTTCATAGAAAATAACGATAATAACCAAAGCATTCGGTTAATTCTTACACATACGTGAAGACTGCGCGCATACTAGACTTCCCCCCTCATTATAACAAAGGAACATAGAGTGAACATACACTGGTATGAAAACTGGACTGCCAAGTGCCTTCACTTTGATCTCTTCGGACGAGAAAAATGAAGCGTTATTCCGATTCACGTACAAAAATAAACAGACAGCCCTTCGTGTAAAAGCGAAACGGAGTGGTTCACGCTACTGGAGTCTGTCATCTGCCATCTTGCGTCCCTCTTTAAAAATGAAAAAGAAAACGTCTCCGTTTGGCCCCCATCAAGCCTCTCTCGCTTTAGTGCTTGAAAGAAATCAAAAGTGGATAACTGGCGTGGGTTTCATCGTTGTTTCCGAATCCAATCGCGGTCAGTTCCTGAGAGCGTGCATCCATGGGTCGATCCAGAAAACGGGCCGATCTCACCATGGTATTATTTATGGGTTTTTCCCCCTCTTCTCTCTCGTTCGGGCTTTGATGAGGGTTGGAATGCAGGGACAGAAAAGAGAGTTTCAATACACGCAGAGCTTCACGCTCGCTCCGCCCCTCTCAACGACCACTCCGCCAATCACGTGACTCATCACCGCTTTGACACGAAAAAGAGGAGGGCTCGTAAGCAAAGGGGCGGAGTATCATTTAAAAGGGCTTCTACATTTGGGGAATAACACGAAGATTATGGGGATTTTGAATCATTGAAGTGGCTTGAATCTTTTGACTCCGTTCACTTGTTTAGTGATCAGGATTTTTAAAAAATAGTTCTTTATATATTCTTTATATTTTATTATTTTAGCTGTAGCCTAAATCTTTTTTTCTACTTAAGAAGACGGCAGAGCGGTGGCGCAGTGGGTAGCGCTGTCACCTCACAGCAAGAAGGTAGCTGGTTTGAGCCTTGTCTGGGTCAGTTGGCATTTCTGTGTGGAGTTTGCATGTTCTCCCCGTGTTTGCGTGGGTTTCCTCCGGGTGCTCCGGTAAGCTACATTGGCCGTAGTGTATGTATGTGTGTGAATGGGAATATGGGTGTTTCCCAGTGATGAGTTGCAGCTGAAGGGCATCCGCTGCGTAAAACATATGCTGGATAAATTGGCGGTTCATTCCGCTGTGGCAATCCCAGATTAATAAAGGGACTAAGCCAAAATGAAAATGAATGAATGAATGAATACTTAGGAAACCGATTTTTAGTAACAACTGATAAACTTTTAAAGACTTGTTGTTTGTGCTACTTTTGTTGAAAACAGTAGTTTAACAGTTTTAACAGTAGATTTAAAACAGTAGTTGTTAAAGAGACACCCAAAAATGAATATTGTGCCATCATTTTCTCACCCTTGTGAGAAACACCCTTGTGTTGAACACAAAAGAAGATATATTTAATAATGTTAAAAACCTGTAACCATTGATTATTTTCCTATTATGGATGTCAGTGGTTACAGCTTTCCAGCATTCTTCAGAATATCATCTTTGTGTTCAACATCACTGCCTTGAGAGGAACTAAATGAGTAAAAAAGGGAAGAAAAAAAATAGTGTTTGAAAGTGAATAAAAATAAAGATTAATTCAAAAGTTTTGTTCAAAATGGTGATTGGTTCATAAGCAATGCATTACTACGGTATCACTTTTCTAAAAATAGTTGCTCATCCAGATATTAAAATTTTCTCACCATTCGGCATAAAGATTTAGGTGATTTTTTTTCCTTCTTCTTCATTAGATCATTGAAAAAGTTTTTTTTTAACATTATAAACATTTATTTTTTTGCTGAAGAAAACCACCTCCACCTTCTTCTAGATGGAAGGTGAGTAAATTAAGGGTTTATTTACACCAGCGAAGTCTGTTAGTTCTCTTGCTTTAGTCTGGACCAAGCACATTGTTTATATATATATATATATATATATATATATATATATATATATTCATTTTCTTTTTGGCTTATTTCCTTTATTAATCAGGGGTCGCCACAGCGGAATGAACCGCCAACTCATGCAGCATATGCAACCCATGACTGGGAACTCTCATTCACACCCATACACTATGGACAATTTAGCTTACCCAATTCACATACATACACACACACACACACAC
>CAIGQW010052810.1:1033637-1047076 GCA_903798125.1 Danio choprae
ATATAAAATCAGTTCTCCAGTTAAATGAGTGCACTTATACTTTGCGTCACATTTGGACTAATAATTACCTGTACAAGGTTCATAGAGACAAACCACATGAAGTTCTTGTGGCGTGACAGCTGCTTTAAATACTCGCCAAGAGTGACCGGCTTCTCAGCTGAGGTAAAAGGAGCTTGACCGACACTCAGTCTGTACAAATGTCAAAGAGGATTGACAACCCAACAGAAGGCAACAAAGACACAAGGGAAAAATAAGGTTAAAGACAAATTCATCCAATAAAAAAATATATATACAGTTGAAGTCAGAATGAATAGTATATTAATATTATAATAATTATTAGCCCTCCTGAATTATTAGGCCCTCACCAAACACATTTCAAAACATAATAGTTTTAATAACTGATTTCTAATAACTTTCTTTTATCTTTGCCATTATGACAGTACATAACATTTCACTAGATATTTTTCAAGATACTAGTATTCAGCTTAAAGTGCATTTTAAAGGCATAACTAGGTTCATTAGGCAAGTTAGGGTAATTAGGCAAGTCATTGTATAACAGTGGTTT
Organism: Danio choprae; assembly: GCA_903798125.1. Classification (NCBI taxonomy): domain Eukaryota; kingdom Metazoa; phylum Chordata; class Actinopteri; order Cypriniformes; family Danionidae; genus Danio; species Danio choprae. Next base: position 1,034,203 of record CAIGQW010052810.1, read on the forward strand.
GTTCTGTAAACAATCGAAATAAATATAGCGTAAGGGAGCTAATAATATATTAAAAAATGCTTTTATTGTAGGAAATAAAACAAATAACACTCTCTCCAGAAGACAGAAATATTATAGGAAATACTGTAAAAAATTCCTTGCTCTAATAAACATCATTTGGGAAAAAACTGACTTCATCTGTATATAATATTATGAAAATCTCACTCAAATTCTGATCACCCGAGCTTCTATAGCAATACTTTCTAGGTTACCTGGCAACTGTAAAGAGCGTGCACCTAAGTTGATTAACTATTTTAATGCATAGAAAACCATTCTTTTATAGATAAAAACTACTTATTGAACACTAGCATCCATTATAACACTTTATAAAAACTTGAGCAAGACTGTGTAGGTGGAGAGAAGAGAACAGAGCTTCACATTCCTTACAGAAAATCTACAGCTAGAGCAGTTAAAATAGGAGTATAAAAAATTGTATTTAAATGAAAGTATAAAATTAAACCTGAAATGTAACAAATGTAGTCTGTTAGTTGTTTAAAAGGTTCAACTCAAATAATCCTTTCAGTAAAGTTTTTTTTTATTCTTTTATTTTTTTCATATTCATTTATTTTATTTTTTAATTGTTTGCTTACTGTATTTATCTATTATTATTTTACTTTCATGTGTATTGTTTGTATATTGTATCTTTTATTGTTAATTGTTGTGTAAATATTTGTTGGACCAAAGATATTTGAATATGTTTTGTCTATTTTGAATGTTTCAATTTTATTGTTACTCTAAACTGATTTTATATTTGTATCTTTTTTGTGTAAAGCGTAGGGCTGGGCGATTTGGCCTAAAATCAATCTTAATTTATTAAACATTTGAACTCGATTATGATTAATGAACGATGATTTTATTTATTAAATTATGCCATTTTTAGTTTATTTTTTTGCCCTCATAGTTCACTGATAAGTTTTGTACAGTAAATATGCTTACATATTACAAGTGAGAGATTTTTGAATGAAGGGTGCATTACTTGATTTTAAAATAATTAAAGGAAACACACACTATCTACTATCTATGATTATTTATTGAACATCAACAACTGAAATTAAAACACACACTGCCTGAAACTGAAAGTCACAAATAAATAACTTATTAAAATTAATTATTTTCAATGTTTTTCATATTAAAAGTAGAAAATAAGCAGTATCTCTTCTAAATAAAATAACTATTGTATATTTTGTAAATAATATTTTAAACATCTTCTGTAAACAAATATTTTATTGTAAATATTAATTTTATTGTAATGGAAAATATGCCTTCTCAAGGCATCGCCGGTGCAGCTTCCAATCATCTTCACTGAAGTGCAAACGTCACCCAAAAATGTCATTTCTCTCTTAATGTAATGATGCATTCACGTCGCGAAATGACACGTGAGCTGGCACACAATTTATTTACTATTGAGAGGACGTGCGTGTGCCCGTGAATGATGTCTACTTAAGTGAACAGAACCTGCATAGGCTGTGAATAACAGGTAATAAAGTTGTAAATACATTACTGTGTTTGTTGCACAGTGCGATCTTTTGGGAGCCGTGCGGGAAGTATGATTTGCTTTGTATGATTTTAAACTTCAGAATACAACTATTCATAATTCTGATGTAATGACTTCACTGTGCATTAATGACCAAGACAAATTTAGAGTCTATTCATTATGTGTAGACTCACACATAATGTTATTATTGTTGTTTTACCATAGGTTTAAGAATTAACAATAATAATAGTCTACTGGTAGTAACCTTTATTTCACATCTACAGAATCGTAAAAAAAAAAAAATCGTGATCTTGATTTTAAGCAAAAAAGGCGATTTGAGAATTAAATTTTAAAGGCGTTATATAAAAATTTATTATTATTACTATTAAAGTTGTAGTCATTACGTTTAAAAAACAATATAGAAAGTTATAAAATATATATAATCCTTTCAGTATCAGCGCTGTTAATGCAATTACTTGATGTTCATATCTAGCGCTATCACCATTTCTCCCCCGAGCGAGACAGTTTAACCCCAGGCAGCTCCACAGGGACCGGCTCTGCAATTAGTGTGATGTAAATTGCTTTGAATGAAAAGTACCTGCTAAACGACAAGTAACATTTAGCACGCTCTTACTCAGTGAGTGGCTGGCTCTCTGTCTTGTGTGGCTGGACTTCGCTTTGAAACCGGTGCCGCAGAACACGCAAAACAACGAAGAAGCCAAGCATGGAAAGAGCGGCTAGAGTCACGCAGAATATCCTGAAGGAGTAGAAGTCTTCCTTGTTCCAGAAGGAGTATGAGAGGAAGACAGACACTGAGCCGATGGCGCTGAATAAGGAGGTGTGGAAGTTGAGACGAGTCCGGTCGTGTGCGGACACCGCCAGGTCGGCCAGGAGGGCGTTGTGGTTGAGGTCGACCACCGTGAGGAAGCCATCGTAAAGGCACAGGCAGATGAGGAACTGCAGGCCAGGCCAGGTCCAGGCCACCCAGAAGGCCAGAAACGAGAGGGCGAAAAGAGGCCCGCTGCGGGACAGAGCCTGCAGCCGCTTCAGAACCACCTCGGGGGACGTGATCTGGGAGCCAGAGCTGAAAAACAGATAGAGAGAGATGAATGAGAGATGCTCATCATATGGAAATGTGGAATTTATGTTCAATATGAGACTTACTGAGGAGAGCTCAGGAAGGAGCGGTCACTCAGCCAGCCAAAGAGAGGGTCGTTCAGGCTGTTCCATATTAGAAACACAGTCTAATAAGGAAGAAAGAATGTAAAGAATAAAGTAAAAAAACATTCGCATACTGCTATTCAGAGTACAGGTAAAAACTTTGTTCAACTTTGTTTTAAAAGTTAGTGGTGTCCAAATTAAATGTTTTGCAATGCACCGCAATGCAGAGGTGGACAATTCAGTATCAGTTTAGCAGCCCTTTTCAGTCATCAAGTACCATGAATGGCTGTGGACTGTGTAATTATGTAATGACATTTCAGTTTTCACAAAATCATGTTTTTGTTATTTACACAGATATAAAATTATAGTATCACTTTCAAAAGTGTATTTTCAAGACCCCCAAAACATTGTTGTGATGTAAAGGAACAACTAAAATGCATAAAGCTTGTGCATAAAAAAACACCTGAAATAACACTTTTTGTACAAATAAGCATCTGCTATTCTTGTATGGAAAACAGAAGTGGTCTAATAATAATACTCTATGTTTCATATAATAATTGCAGCAGAAATGCTCATTTCTGGTCAAATAATCCTTTCAGTATCATCGCTGGTAAGAGAAAAACTTCTTGTCTAAGGATTAACAAATTGCAGTTAGGTGTTTGACTATTCTGCAAAAGTACTGACGAGATGTCCTCCAAATTAAAAATAAAAATGTTTAATCAGAATATCCAAAATAATGCCATGTTTTCAGATGTTTAGATTAATTTTTTGACAACACATTGGTGGAATACATTTGTTATTTTGAGCAACTGTAATTTCCTGAAAAAAAATCTCTCTATCTCTCTCTCTCTCTCTCTCTCTATGAATTAACTGTAACTACGTCGACATTTTAAAACAAGAAAACATTATTGTATAAATTAAAATATTACAATTAAAACAAATATAATTTATAAGGAATTTACAAAGCATAAATAGTCCTCACTTTAGATTAGGTCACAAAACAGGATGAAGTTCAGTTAATAAAGCATTTATTAACATACACAGTAACTATTAATATATGGCTGAATAATCATATATATATATATATATACACATACATACATATATATACATACATACATATATACACATACATACATATATACATATATACATACATACATATATACATACATACATATATACATATATATGTGTGTGTGTGTGTTTGTTTGAATAGTTTATTAATCATTTACTTATGCATTCTGAATGATCTTAAAAAAACTGGTTCGTAAATAATGCAATACTTTATTTAGTAATGAAAAATGAATCATAAAAGTATGAAAACAATCATTAAGCACATTATATATGTGCTTAGAAGTCAAGAATACAGTATTTGTAGATGTATTTATAAACTGCTTACTAATGTCTGTTAATGTAGAGTTATTATGCTTAACAAAAAATTAATTAACTATTTGCTAATGCTTAACAAATGATTCATATTGTGTAGTTATTATAGTGTTACCCAAAATGTTTAATAACATTTGTGTCCAAATGACAAATGCTAACCAACCTACCTCTCCAACCCAAAATGACAACTTGTCAATCTTGTAAACAGACACGAAGGTGTCCACGTAATACAGTAAGAAGACGTTGTGGAGAATGGAGACAAACAGAGCCAGTGAGCCGTAAAGCACAGCTGTTGGGATGCCCTGGCAGAGGCCCCATACCCTCCGTCCCATCCTTCGCTACTTCTCTCCACTCTTCTGGCCCACGCAGCTCTACACGTCCCACAGGCCGAGCGGGGTGCGGTCATCGCTCTATCCACCCCTGCAAACACACACACACCAACTCATTCAAAACCTCGCAGTCTATTATTCTCTAAAATATGAGGCTGGGTAATGTCTACCGTCTGGTTTTAGTCTGGAAATTACCATTACTTAAATTAGATTGAGAAAGTGCAATTGGGCAATGGCCAAGCCAATGAGAATACTGAGCATCTGTAATACATTATCAGGGACTTGAGCTCTTTTAATGATTCAGCACTTTGCCAGATATGAATCTGGAAAAACAGGATTATGCCAGACATGATGGAAACTTCCTTCTGAGGTAAAATAATAAAATGTAAGGGAAAGCTGGGGGGAAAATATGACAGGCATAGTCACAGTATTAACAAGGTTAGCCAAACAAACTGTGGTTTTTTTGTATGTAGATAGATAGATAGATAGATAGATAGATAGATAGATAGATAGAACAATCAATAGATTGACAATATGAGAGGACAATAGATAGATGGATAAATAGATAGATAGATAGATAGACAGACAAAAGGGGCGTGGGTAGGCATATTTCACTCAAAAAAATTCCGTCAAACTGACATCATCACAGAAGGGTTGCCATTTCAGAGTGGAAACAAATGGTCAGATTTTTATAAAAGTTTACCAAAACAAACTGTTTTTTTTTAGTGTATCAACTTTTATGAATTAATTTTTAACCTTAAGTTAAGACCAACAATGTGCTCTAGCAAAAAAACATTGTAAATTTGAATTTAATCAGGATGTTAAGTGGCGTTGAAATAAGGCACCAAAATCTGGTAAATACAGTCATATGAGTACTGGTGGTATATTTGTAATGGTTTTACTTTTAACCCAAGCTGATGCCGTTTGCTTATAACTGAGAACAGAGACAGACGTGCTTATCCTGGATACTACAACCTATAAAAAAATGTAACCTGTCATGGATGCACTTAAGTGGACTGTTGTGGGCTGTGGATTAAAGGTAATATTGCATATGTCCAGTTTCTTGCAGGGACCATCATTTCATTTCATGAGACCTCAATATATTGTCCCACATGTATTCATTTAGTTCTGCCTGTATCCATTTCTTTAAGACTCTCAAAGTGCTAGCCGTGTACTTGAATTTAAATGTTAAATTTTAAATCAAGTGCAAGTTTCAGATACACCCACGGATAACCTTAAATTAACAGCCATTTAATCTGTATTTTAATCTTTAGGTGAATTATCCCTTTTAAAAATGTCTTCAGTTATGTCTGCGCAAAGTGTCCAATAAAGAAACTGGGGCAGAAAGAAGCCAATTTTCCATAATAACAAAAACAGCCTGGAGTATACAGTGTGTCATGCGAGCAGTTCTTCAGTCACACCTTCACACTGTGCCTGTAAAACCACTTCCATCAAGCAAAAAATAAAAAATCATGGCAATTCCCAGTGAGAAGTGTAATTGCACATGAACCTTAGATTTTAATGAGCCACATGATCTCATCCCAGCTTCAAAGTCGACAATAACAAACATTGTTATTCGGTCCAGAGATTTCTCAGGGGTCTGATGAGAGCTGTAACCCGAGCAGAATTACTGTAGGCCGAGGTCTGCATTTGCTATCAAATATTGAACAGCTCCTAACAGCAGGGTGGAGCAGACGTCATTGTTATATAGAGTCATGTGAATTTTGTTACGCACACTGAATCTTTTATTTCTCTTAGATAGATCCGTGACAACCTTTCGCAAATATCCTCAACCTAGGACCGCAAAAAAGCAAATTAATATGCTTTCTGGATACCGGTAGGCAACATGCCTGATGTTCATTCACATGCCCTGCAAGCTCACACAAGTCATGAATGTCTTTGAAAATAGCAGTTTAAAATAACCTTGCCCCCCAGCTCTTCGAGGGAACAATGAATTACAGTTCTGCTAAGTTAAAATGCCTTAAACATATGAGCGAACTTGTTACTCCCGGCCTGATTTCCATCTGATTTACGAAGTGAAGCAAAACGCACTTCAGTGGATCATGTTGCACACAGTGATTCTCATCTCATCTCATCTCATCTCTGAAGGACAGGTGGCTGCTTCACAGATAATGATTCAGCAATCTTTGATCCAACAAGAGATCAAGTGCCACAGAACAAAACACCAGCATTTTTGGCAGAGCTGCGTTACAGTGACAGGTTGCCCACCTGTGTCTGTTCTCAGAGCAACAGGATGCGTAGGAACTGTTTTCCCATATAGACGAAAGAATCTTTGATTTGACTAAAACATCAAACGTTCACACCCTTATCACACAAATGCTAATAATTGCATTCAGTTGGCATGACAATGTTATTTTTGTAGGCAATTTAGAATGATTATTAGGGTTGAGTAGGACATTTTAGAAAAGCCAAGAGGTCTCATGGCTGTTCTTGATTTTAACATTGCATGCGAACACTTTATGTATATTTACTAATTCATAGTTGCAATCATTTATTTAGAACAGGAGGAAAATGCATTTATTTTTAAATGGAGAGGCGACCCTCAGTTGTCTTGAAATATTAACAATGATATATATATATATATATAAACAATAATACAGCTTTCATTTACATTGTGTGTCCTGTTATTTTTGCAAGCAAAGCCATTTTGATTATAAAATTAACAGTTATATATACACACACCACACTGAACTAAACATCTGATGACAAATTTAAGACTGTATTTAAGGATCACAGTGGAACCCCAAAATCCTAATTAATACCAAATACTAATTAATGTGCTTTTAAATCTTTATGCTATCCTACTATTATTTAAATCTATAGATGTCACAATTATAATTGCAATTATTTAAAATACTAGAACATATAGACAATCACTTATTTCAGTGTACATTAAAATTCCCATATACTATTTTTCATAGCTTGGGTAAAGATAGATGGGTAAAATGAGACCAACATAATGTAGTTGTTTACGGTCAGTTGCTTTTGTGACCTCCTTTCCTTCTTACACAATTTGCAAAAGTTCCTTTCATCGCATCAGTTAATAAAATGTGTTTTACATTGATAAACCATTTTATACTAATATACTAATGCACCATAAACTAATGCACCATTTCTACACCTAAACAAATACTCAATCAGCATCCAATAAAAACAACCACTAAAGTCTCACTAAACAACTATAAGAAATCTGACACCTGTAAATATAATTCAGATCTTTATAAAAAGATAAATATAACGTTATCAAATCTTACTGACCGATTCAAAACCTCTAAACACTGAACCGTTAAGAGGAGAAATAAAACTCCCAGAATAACTTCTAACGTTATAACTCGACGATAACGTTTTAATATTACATTTAATATTCTCGTAAACACAATCGTTTATGAACAAAAACTTAAATATTTCGTCTTGGTTTTCATAAATTGCTACATTCTCACTGACATAGTAAAACCATGTTTTTCTAATAGATCTATGCTTGCTAGCCGCTCACATTAGCGACTTTACTCGTAGTAATTCAACATGATCCGAGTATTTAAATCTAACCAGATGAATCACATTATGGTTAATAAAAAAACAACAACCCAGATCTCATCAAATAATGAGTGTCACCCGCGAGGTGCCTATTAAACCTACCATAACCCTTTAACTACTACTAATCCTGTGGCAAGTTAAGCTTGCTTGCTAGCAGGCTATCCGCTTTCATATCAAGCAATGCGACGTGGACCAAGTCACAGCCAGCAGACAGACAGACACACTTAACCAGCTGATTACTCTCAATAGAAACACAATACTATCAGTGGATTCCGTGGTTTTATATTTTTAGACTGTTAAAACACGTACCATGTGGAGCTGGTGTCAAAGCGGCGGTCACCTGATGATCAATAAACGTTTTTAGGTTTCACGGTTGTATCGAAACATGTCATGTGTTGGACGAGGAAGCCCGTGACGTCACGAGTCTTCCCTCCTCCCCGCTGCCATATGTGCGCGTTCAGGCTCATACACACAAACAGACGGGCACGCGCTCAAGTACTGTATTGTCGTGATCATACACTGCACATCTTTAAACTATGGTACAGTTTTAGTGTGACAAATGAGAAAATTCATCATTCCACTATTAATTGGCACGTTTTCTTCAAAAATGGAGACGTGAGCAAGCGGCAACTTTCACAGTCAAAGAGGAATATATTTTGTATAAAGTTGTTTGTTTAGTATATTCCTTTTTAGTAATTTATTACTAATTTATAGTAATTTAAATATATATTTTAAAGTATTTGTTAAATTATTGTGTTAAAACATAAATGTATTAATTAAAAATAAATTAATAGTATTTTTAACATTTTATTATATTATATTATTATATATAGCGTTCAAACTGGTGTTAAAGTAAATAAAATTGTTATAACTATAGAATAGTTATAGTTAATAACTAGTTTGATTTTAAAAAGAGAAAAAGTAATACACTTTTTATTATTCTAAATAAATCAACATGCTACTTAAAAAAAAACGAAATAAATTATGACATTTAGATCAAAATAATATACTATTTTAAAACTAGTTAATGATCCAAAAATGTATTAAAATAAATAAAAATTATGTTAATAATAAATCAAATTAAATAAAGAAGTCATTAAAACAAACAAAAAACACAAATTGGACAAATATATAATAAAAACTATTAAAACAAATGAGTAAATACATTTTAAATACGTTTATAACGAATAGAACAAAATAAAAATTCAAATAATAGTTGACTCATTAATAATGTTAATTATCCGCAGTAGCCTGTTAACTGGGTCTTTGTACACAAAAAAATATTATTTTGGCATGAAAATTATCATATTCGATTTTTTTATACATTGTTGTTATTATTAATTATGATTATATAGATATTAAAAAACAATTTCCCACTTTCCTCCTTTCCATTGCCCCGGTGTCCCCTACATGTTGCATTTTTAATGCTAACCTCTAGATGGCAACCAATACAAATGAAGCGACTGCATCCTTGTCACAACAGTCGCTCATTTAACCCTCAGCCCAATGAACGCACAGCCCCAATGCAACCTCAGAAGAAAAAAACTTTAACAAATCTGAAATCACTGTAAATATATACATCAGATAACTGATACTGCGACAGAACACGGTGGGGGCGTGGCCGCTCATGAATATTACGCAGAGAGGCGTGGCTTGGCTTCACCTGAGACTGTTCAGAGGAGCCGCATGTGCGTGCAGCGCAGTACTCAGTGAGATCACTGGAGCAGCGGCATCATTAGCAGCACAACAGGGAATCTACGGAAACACAGGGTGACTGATGCTTACTTTTTTCCCTGAAACACTCAGGTAACGTAACTACAGAGTTACCACATATCTCTCAAATTTTGCATGTTATATCTGTGTAGTTTATGGTGGATATCTTTGCGCATAATCTATTGTAATGTATGCGGAGCTTGCTGGGATCTCCACGCAGGTGAAGGTGACTGGGAATGAGTGCCAGAAGTGTCCTTTAAAATACCGCAGTGGATGATTTCAAACTAAAAATCTATCTATCTATCTATCTATCTATCTGTCTATCTGTCTATCTGTCTATCTGTCTGTCTATCTATCTATCTATCTATCTATCTATCTATCTATCTATCTATCTATCTATCTATCTATCTATCTATCTATCTATCTATCTATCTATCAGATGTAAGCTTTGCACTAAAATGCTGTTATCTTTTTGCATCATTTATTTTCAAACACAAATCTGATGCTATATGAGACCTAATTTGAGGTCAATAAATGCAATTCTTATGAGCCTATATTAAGTAGTAATAAAACATACACTTAAACATACTACATTTATGAATACATTTAATCTGTGTAGTTTAACCAGAGTTTAAAGTATGTCTTTGGTTTATTTTATGTGCGTGTGCAGGAGTTTATATATTTTAATCTGATAATGTGCCACAGGATGGCAGAAGGAGGGAATTTCATTTATTTCTGTGACCAAAGTAAGCGTTTAGAGATATATGATGGAAAATCTTCTTCAAATCACTACTGAAAACTAAATAAATTGAAAAAGAGCATTTCATTGGAATAATTTTACAGTGAGTTCAGCGAATCCTAGTGGCACCTTCAATATTATTGCTTTTTTTTGAACAGTTATGTGCTGTCACAGACTTCCCACCAATCTAACCGATGAATGTTGGCATAAAAACTAACCTAAGCTGGTCCGTGACATTTCTCTGACAACAAAGCTGTGAAAATGTCTTCAGAAACAGTGCCATTGTTGTCATTTGATTTAATTATCCCATCTAGGACAGATAATGTACTCATTAATGACATCAAAGGGCTTCTTAATCTTGTCTCTAACACATTTAGAAAGTCTAGCGCTTTGTGAATAGTCGATTCTTTCCATTACATTAAATGTTAATTTGCATGTGTATCTCAATCTGATATGTACATGTTTTGTAGGCGAATTGGTTAAAATGTGTGATGGAATGGATTGTTGAATTATCTTGACATACATGATCTATAAATCATAAATCAAATGTAAGTGGAAGGTATTTTTGGATGCAGTCATCATCAGTATTTATGAATGATACGAAAATTCTCATTAATACAAGTGAGATATGCTATAAAATCCCACATTTGGGTGATTGGAGATGTTTCTTTACCATCTATGAAAATGTCAGACTGGAAATGTTGGATTTTATAGTTTTGCCTGTCAAATTAATCTGTACCTTAGTTGTTTATGCTACTAACTGCAATATAGTGCACTATATAGTGTATTTATCATTCAATATGACATTTGCTATTCCACATATAGTATTTGCATTAAAATGTTGGAATATATGAAACCATATGGTACAAAAATGTATATGTTCTTCAGTGTGCTCTATAGTGGTTGCATCCGCTGTATCTATATCCACTGCCTCCATATCCATTTCACATAATGGTGCTTCTTGACAACAAATGCATTTAAAGCCATGGCTCATAATATACAGAGAACTTTCTGTGACTCCAAGAGTTTTAAAATTAAATTTACTCATTATAAAGTGAGAAAATTTGCTTTTGAGGCAGTTCTCCAGAGCCAAAAAAAAGTGCATCCTCCACACAATACACAGAGCCAGAAACAAGATTTTAAAATGATTGCCTGAGCCCGCTGTGACCAAGAAAATCCCTTGTTTTGTTTTGCAAAGTAATTCCTTCAATATTAATAATTTTATTGCTAGATGTCGTGCTTGGACGGTGAAGGAAAAATAGTTTGTTGCTTTAAAGCAAAATCATGTAATTTATGCAGTCTTTGCATTGTGTTATTATTATAATAATAACCATTTATGAAAATTGTATCGCTTTGAATCAACATCGTGCAATTGTTGCATTAAATCTTATACAGGTTCTTTTTAATGTGCGTTTTAACAGGATGTGTGTTCCCTGAGAAACAAATCAGCTTCTTCCAACTTTTTCTTGCAAGCACCATGCTGTACAGCTACAAGAATGTTCATTTATTTGCACATTTGTATGTAACTGCCTCATGCTTTTTCATACCTCTGTAAAGTTTGATTATAGCATTTGATACAGTAGACGTGGATTACATTATGAACTGTTTAGTGGATGCATTTGCACATGACGTGTTTTCTCATCATCCCATCTGCTCTCGATCTGCATCTCAGGAAGCAAAAGACTTACTCATTTTTTTCCTTGCCAATGCAGTGGGAAACCTTTGACTGAGCAAGGATGAGTTAGCAGCCCATGACTGCACTGCTGGAAGCGGGAGCCTGTTCTAGTGAATCAGCATCAATTGCACAACATCATTATCTTCAGTAGAGTTTCTGCCTGGATCCTAGCAGAACCTCAGTGCATCCTGTTGATCATGGGGCAAACCACAACGCTGAACTTAATTCTGGTGGGATACCTAATACCAGTCATTTGGTGCTTTCCATTTGGACCAGTCCTTGACATGGATGTCACCCCCAGGACAACTGTGCGTGTCAATGGTAAGGCTCTTTAAGTGTAATTCAGAACAGATTACAAAATGTAAGGTTGAAATTTTAAAGAAATTCTTATTACTGTCAAAAACTTGCAGGTCTTAAATTAAATTGAAATTTCTAGAAAGGCGTACACTACAGTAATTATAATAGATAAATAGATAGATGGATGGATGGATGGATGGATGAATGGACGGACAGAGGAAAAGGGGAAGGGAGGGAGGGACGGACGGACGGAGGGAGGGAGGGAGGGGGTAAGGAATGGATGGATGGACAGATGAATAAACTAAAATTAGATGGATGGATGGATGGATGGATGGATGGATGGATGGATGGATAGATGGATGGACTAAAATTAGATAGATAGATAAATAGACAGACAGACAGACAGACAGGTACATAGACAGACAGACAGACAGACAGACAGACAGACAGACAGACAGATAGATAGATAGATAGATAGATAGATAGATAGATAGATAGATAGA